>BRDA01037097.1:10234-23661 GCA_036984385.1 Crenuchus spilurus | reverse complement strand
AACTTAACCTCAGTAACTAAAGACAATCTTACACCTAAACTTAACCTCAGTAATCAAAAGACAGTCTTATATCTAAACTTAACCTCAGCAACTAAAGACAGTCTTACACCTAAACTTAACCTCAGTAACTAAAGACAGTCTTATACCTAAACTTAACCTCAGTAACTAAAGACAATCTTACACCTAAACTTAACCTCAGTAATCAAAAGACAGTCTTATATCTAAACTTAACCTCAGCAACTAAAGACAGTCTTACACCTAAACTTAACCTCAGTAACTAAAGACAGTCTTATCACTAAACCTAACCTCAGTAACCAAAAGACAGTCTTACACCTAAACTTAACCTCAGTAACTAAAGACAGTCTTATCACTAAACCTAACCTCAGTAACCAAAAGACAGTCTTAGACCTAAACTTGCAACTAAAGACAGTCTTACACCTAAACTTAACCTCAGTAATCAAAAGACAGTCTTACACCTAAACTTAACCTCAGTAACTAAAGACAGTCTTACACCTAAACTTAACCTCAGCAACTAAAGACAGTCTTATACCTAAACTTTACCTCAGTAACCAAAAGACAGTCTTACACCTAAACCTGAAGCTCAGAAACTAAAGACAGTCTTACACCTAAACTTAACCTCAGTAACTAAAGACAGTCTTACACCTAAACTTAACCTCAGTAACTAAAGACAGTCTTACACCTAAACCTGAACCTAAGTAACTAAAGACAGTCTTACACCTAAACTTAACTTCAGTTACTAAAGACAGTCTTACACCTAAACCTTAACCTAAGTAACTAAAGACAGTCTTACACCTAAACTTAACTTCAGTAACTAAAGACAGTCTTACACCTAAACTTAACCTCAATAACTAAAGACAGTCTTACACCTAAACTTAACCTCTAACTAAAGACAGTCTTATCACTAAACCTAACCACAGTAACCAAAAAACAATCTTACACCTAAACTTAAACTGAGTAACCAAAAAACAGTCTTACACCTAAACTTAACCTCAGTAACTAAAGACAGTCTTACATCTAAACTTAACCTCAGTAACTAAAGACAGTCTTACACCTAAACTTAACCTCAGTAACCAAAAGACAGTCTTACACCTAAACTTAACCTCAATAACTAAAGACAGTCTTACACCTAAACCTGAACCTAAGTAACTAAAAACAGTCTTACACCTAAACTTAACCTCAGTAACTAAAGACAGTCTAACAGCTACACCTAAACTTAACTTCAGTATCTAAAGACAGTCTTACACCTAAACCTGAAGCTCAGAAACTAAAGACAGTCTTACACCTAAATCTGAACCTCAGTAACCAAAAAGAGTCTTACACCTAAACCCAAACCTCACTAACTAAAGACAGTCTTACACCTAAACCTGAACCTCAGTAACTAAAGTCAGTCTTACACCTAAACCTGAACCTCAGTAACTAAAGAGAGTCTTACACCTAAACCTTAACCTCAGTAACCAAAAGACAGTCTTACACCTAAACTTAACTTCAGTAACCAAAGACAGTCTTACACCTAAACCTGAACCTCAGTAACTAAAGACAGTCTTACACCTAAACTTAACCTCAGTAACCAAAAGACAGTCTTACACCTAAACTTAACCTCAATAACTAAAGACAGTCTTACACCTAAACCTGAACCTAAGTAACCAAAGACAGTCTTACACCTAAACCTGAACCTCAGTAACTAAAGACAGTCTTACACCTAAACTTAACCTCAGTAACCAAAAGACAGTCTTACACCTAAACTTAACCTCAATAACTAAAGACAGTCTTACACCTAAACCTGAACCTAAGTAACTAAAGACAGTCTTACACCTAAACCTGAACCTAAGTAACTAAAGACAGTCTTACACCTAAACTTAACCTCAGTAACTAAAGACAGTCTTACACCTACACCTAAACTTAACTTCAGTATCTAAAGACAGTCTTACACCTAAACTTAACCTGAGTAACCAAAAAACAGTCTTACACCTAAACCTAACCTCAGTAACCAAAAGACAGTCTTACACCTAAACTTAACCTCAGTAACTAAAGACAGTCTTACAGCTACACCTAAACTTAACTTCAGTATCTAAAGACAGTCTTACACCTAAACCTGAACCTCAGTAACTAAAGACAGTCTTACACCTAAACCTGAACCTCAGTAACTAAAGACAGTCTTACCCCTAAACCTGAACCTCAGTAACTAAAGACTTTCTGCTCTTTTAGGTTGTCCCAAAAAACCTGGTGGTAAAAACAGCACTTTTCCTTGTGATGACCAAAAATGTCCCCACGTGTATTCCTTATATTCCATCATGCTGAAGACATTGTGTCCCTACAAAGAGATAAATATTCAGACTACACACACGTGTCTAACTCACCTCTGCGTTCTTCCACAAAGTCAGTCTGAAAAACAAAACAGGAAGGAAGTAATTAGCATCAAATCAGGACAAACTGTCAAATCAGAACCTCATAATTCCATCAAATTTAATCAGCATGAATTCTTAACACTATTACAAAAGGTTAATTCCATTTTCTTTATTTTCTTTTAAACGTTAGCTGTCCTTTACATTGTGTGTACAAATGTTTACTCTTTATCCACATATACAGTGTTGTTTAGCACTCTTTTATCACTGTGATAAACTGACAGACAAAAACACAAGGAATAGCTTCTGGGATATTTCACACATTGTTCACAATCTCACTGTTATGCAGGTTAATATAACAGTATGTGCTTCTGTATCACACAAACAGATTCAGGCTTTGTAATTCAGGTCAATTTTATTCTGTATGCTAATATGCTACAATGAGCTTATCCCATAGTCCTGTTCCATTGCATACGGCACATTGCATCATGGGTGTTCTGTATCCACAGATTTTTTTTTTTTCATTTAAGCTTTAATAGAGAATGTTATGTCAACAGTAACAGCAACTTGTCCAGTTTCTTTATCAAGTTTCCTGACCATGTTCCTTTCTGATGACACAGTAACACAACCTTGGTGGATTGTTCCATCTTAAATTTGACAGTGCATTGTGGGACAAAATGGGGAGTACATACAGTAGTGTACTATATAAGTGAATAGGACATAAAGTGTAACCGATATAGTGTAATATGAGTTTTATATTCAGCTCTCGTTACAAATGCAACTCTTTATTTGTACCTACTAAATGAGCAACACTGAAGCACACAGTAAATATGAGCTACTATAATATTTGCTGTATATCTCCCTCTCCATATGAATGACCTGGTGTGTGTGGTTAGCGAATGTTTGATACTCAGCAGATTTTAAACATCTCAAATGCTTGGCAGTTCAAAGGTCACGTCACGTCAATATGCTGACCCTTAAATCTCCTGTGTGTGTGTGTGTGTGTGTGTGTCACCAGAATAGGTCATAAAAGTGACCCAGCTGTGTCAATCACGGACACAGAGAAATAACTCTAAAATGGCAAACAAACACGTGCACACACACATATTTGTTTTTATACAATGTTAGTAGATAGATTTTATAATTGTATGTTAGTTTTTAATCTAATTGTCATATTTATGAAACCTATAAAATATTAATCCTATATTAGTATGAATCCACAGTACGAATGACTGGTGAGGATCTGGTCTTGTGGCCGGAAGATCACTGGTTCAATCCTTGGGCAGGTCATGACTGAAGTGCCCTTGAGCAAGGCACCTAACCCCCACCTGCTCCCCGAGCACTATGGATAGGGTTGCCCACTGTTTTCGGCACATGTTCTCACAGCCTAGTGTTTCACTGCACGGATGGGTTAAATGCGGAGGTCAAACTCCATTGTGTGCAATCAAGACAGACAGACAGACACACACACACACAGATGTATGCATATGTAATTATAATTGCCATAATGGATTACAATGAGAACCTTTTAATTTGAAAATTGTAATGTGTAGCTTATTGTAAAAATGACTTTTTTCCTGCATGTTTTTTTGCAAACGTCCTGGAAATGCACAAAAACAAACACTCTCATATACACACTTAGGGATTCTGATACCTTCATTTCTCACTCTCGTTCTCACTTTCTGTCTCTCACACTCTCTCTCTCACACCCTGTGTCTGGAGAAAGTTGTTTGACTCTGTGCCTAATGATAACAGATGAGGTGTCAATGTGAAGGTGAGAGAGACTAAGTCATCCTCACGATGCGAGCGGGGTGCTACACCACTCGCTCGTCCCCTCTCCTCCCCCTCTCTCTCCCTCCTTTCTGATCACTGATATGAGGGAGAGAGAGAGAGAGAGTATATGAAATCAAGATTACTGTGGGTCATGTGATTTATGAACTGGCAGTCAGAAAGAATTGCTCAAATGTGGCTTTTTGGTAACAAAAGATATTATTATCAGTATTTCATTTTTAAGTCCTTCTCTAGCCTTCAGGAGCACATCACTTCGCTTTGGGAGACTTTTGATATTTAAATATTATATTATAATTCTACTACTATGTAGAGCCCGACTGATATGGATTTTGGGGTGGCCGATATGATACCGGTAATAAAGAGGAAGAAAATGCCGATAACGATATATCGGCCGATATTTTTTTTATTTGTATTCATTATATATACATATAAATGTAAATGAAGATTTAACATATAACTTGTTTCAAATACTTTTATTGTCAAAAGTAAAACAGTGCTTGATTTGAACATAATAATAAATAATGTAACATAAAAATTACTAATATTTTAACATATATTGAAGACCTGTTTATTTCGCAATTTTGACCTGCAAATTTTGGCCGATAGCCGATAGACTTTAAAACGCTATATCGGCCGATAATATCGGCCGGCCGATATATTGGTCGGGCTCTACTACTATGCTACTATAGCCAACCTGGAGTCAATCAGTGTGATGAGAATGGATGTGTTGGTTAAAGCTGCCCTGATCTATAAAAAACATACTCCAGTTTTGAGTTTGCTGTTCTCAAGAAGCATTGCCTGATGTGAACCATACCTCACACAAGGAGCTCTCAGAAGGCCTATGTTCAAGAATAGTTGGTTTCCATGAAGCTGAAAAGGCTTACAAAAGTATCTCTAAAAGCCCTGATGTTCATGTGTCCACAGTATGAGAGACTGTTTACAAATGGAGAAAGATTAGCACTGTTGCTACTCTCCCTAGGAATGGTTGTACTGTAAAGATGACTGCAAGAGCACAGCCCAGAATGCTCAAAGAGGTTAAAAAGAATCCTAGAGTGTCAGCTAACATTTTTGTTGACAAATCTACACAAAGTAAAACATGAAACAAGAATGGATTTCATGGAATACACAACTGAGGAAGCCACTGTGTCATCCCATTGATTGAAAACATCTCATTTCACCTTCAAATTAGCTGCTAATAGTATGCAAATATGTGTAGAAAAAAGGCACAGGGCACCAACATCAAAACCTCATCCCAACTATGACATTTGGTGGAGGGGGCATCATGGTTTGGGGCTGCTATGCTGCCTCAGGGCTTTGACGGATTGCTGTCATCAACAAAAACGTGAATTCTCAAATTTATCAAGACATTCTGCAGAAAAACTTAAAACCATCTGTCCACCAACTGAACCTCAACAGAGGATGGGCTTCAACAGAAGAAAATACTCCTTCTGGAGTGACCCAGCCCAACCCAATTGAGATGCTGTGTAAAGACCTCAAGAGAGAGATTCACACCAGACATCCTGATCTGTAACTACAGGAAATGTTTGGTTGAAGTTGCTGCTGCCAAAAGAGGGTCAACCAGTTATTAAATTCAAAGGTTCACATAGTTTTTCCACCCTGTACTTTGAATGTTTACATGTTGTGTTCAATAAAACCCTAAAACATATCATTTTTTGTGCAGTATTAGTGTTTGTCTATTGCTGTGACTTACAGTAGATGAGGATCAGAACACATTTACTGACCAATTTATGCAGAAATTCAAGTAATCCCAAAGGGTTCACATACTTTTTCTTGCAGCTGTATCTTACTTGGTCCATCAACACTTTCAAGGATGGTGATCAGTTACTCCTGTGGATTAAAGGAACCCTATCCAACACTTTTTCTTGCACTTTTTTAACTCATGACGTTCATGTTGTTTTATGTGCTAAAACATCCCTAATTCATATTTACATGGCTGTTTTGCAACCTCTTTTCCCTTTAGAATGAAAGAAGATATGTGATTACTGTGTCTTTAACACTGACATCTCTGATTGCCTGCCCTGATATTCTACATTCAAAAAGCAGTCCAGGCTGAAACACAGTGTAAACAGGCAGAGCTAAGCTGCAGAGTGCTGAGCAGAATGATTAATAAAGATACTTTGGCTTCTGTGACATCACCACAACAAAGATTTCAAAATGGGTTGGTTTTAGTTTCCATATTTGGACTGTACAAACTGAGTGGCATGTTTTGAAACTGTGTCGACATGATACACCAAACTTATGTATTTGAAATGGGAAATTTTGTTTTTCCATGAATGAGCTGTTTTAACTCTCTTGAGTCTGAGGGTGTTTTCAGACACTCTGTTGTAATCTGACATGCTCTAACTTTTTGCAAATTACACCCATCATTTTTTTTCTCCAAAGTGTTACACAGGCTTTTGTTCAGCACAAACTCTGCAACAGAGGCAAAACAGTAAGAGTGTCATAAATCTATATTTTGATTAAATCTGCTCTAAAGTTGGACTTTTCAAAAACCTATTTTCAGATGTGATAATATATTTTGGAAAAAAAAAACACTCTAAACATTTTTCTGAACTGAATAAACAGAGGTGTTTTCTACACACTGGCCATTACAGTTTTTAGAAATTGTATGTGGTTTTATTTTTAAAGCTTAACAAATGTGAGTTGACATGTTTTACTGAGTCAGTAGTTCCTACATTGGATATTCATGAGATAGGAGTGAGGTGAGAGGTCTTTGTTCATGTGATAGCTCTTTGTTTATAGAAACCAATGGGCATTTTCATACATTCCTGAGCTACTAATCCAGCATAGGCATGTCTGGAATTATCATGCAATTATCATATGAATGGCAAATGTTGTCAGTGGGTGGGAGAAAAGCACAAAATATCTGCTTAGATAGATAGATAGATAGATAGATAGATAGATAGATAGATAGATAGATAGATAGATAGGTAGATAGGTAGGTAGGTAGGTAGGTAGGTAGATAGATAGATAGATAGATAGATAGATAGATAGATAGATAGATAGATAGATAGATAGATAGATAGAACTTTATTGATCCCTTTAGGTGGTTCCTTCTGGGAAATTAAGGATTATTATTTATGCTCCTCTCACAAATATCTAAAAATATATGCCGATTCATCCTATATATATTTGGAAAGTAGACTCAATATGGTTTCCAGGGTATGTTTAGTTTTGTTTCTAGGATAAATTGCATAGTTATATAAGAGTTTTTGCAGAATTTTGGTTATATCCTGCCAGCGGGAGTGCTGACTCCAGAGGTTATGAATATTATTTTATGAAGCACAGAAATCCTTTATATTATATTGATCCAATTGTTTGTCCCAATAATTGGAATGTGTATATCTGATATACCAACTGTAAATTGGAAAAGTACATCAGTTAAATTACCTGTCTGTTTAATTTAAACCATCAAACAATTGTAAGATTTGAAATCAATCAAAGGCAATGTAGGATGCTGACTGCCAAGCCAAGGCAACATACGCTGCTGATAATGATAAATGCATGTAAATAGTAAATGCATGGTACTGACATTTTGGCTGAATTTGCCAGGTAAATGATATACTGAGTAGGCCCTAATGCACATTCTAAGGCTTATTATTCAGTTACAAGATAAAAACATAATGCAAAATGACTGAGTTATTACTACATTATTACAGTATGTACTATAATCTGTATTATTTCCCATGTGTGCTTAACGGCTTTCTGCAGGTTCGCAGTGGTTGGATTTGTCTTCTCCACACATTTCCTTATGTCATCCAACAAGTTCTGAATGGAATTTTTGTGGGCTGTATTCCTTCCTCCTCAAAAGACTTCCTCGCTTGACAAGCTGTGTGGCATCTTGTATTGTCTTTGCTGAAATATGGTGCTTTCCTTTTTTAAGTGAATACAAGGGATCCGTCTCTTCAAACACATCAAAAACAGTTGCTAAGCATCAGTCTATGAAATATACATTTGAGTAATTCTTTTGAATATTTGTCACTATTAGCAATCAATTGATGTAATTTGCTTAAATTGAGCCTTTGAAAAGATGAAACCATCAAACTTCACCCCATAAATAACCTTTAAAAGGTTTTAAAATATTTTATTGTAAAAAGATAAAGTGAAGTGATACATTGACCAATGTGCTTACACTTAGAAGAGACTGACCTCCACATTTAACCCATCCATGAAGTCAAACACACATACAATCACTATTGAACTAGAGGGCAATGAGCCCACTTGCCCAAAGTGGGCAGCCCTATCTACAGCACCCGGGGAATAGTTGGAGATTAGGTGCCTTGCTCAAGGGCACTTGAGCTGAACACTGTTGTTAGGCTCAAACCAGCAACCTTTGGGACACAAAGCTTGTTTGTACCATAACCACAAGCCCATGACTGCACAAGATGAACATAGACTATGGATGCACAAAAAATCTATCATCTATCAGTTTACTTCATTTGATCATGCATAGCAAACATCAGGGATTAGTGTTTGCTTAGCATTAAACTACATTAGCATAATGATGCCTATTTAATGCAGACCAACAATACTAAGATCCCCAAAATACAGAATACAACCACATACCCAAGGGAAAATATCCTGCAGGAAATGACAACAGAGATATGATACACCCAATATGTAAATACATAGAGCCAGGAGCCAAAGGAAAAGTGAGTAAACATATACATCCTACATCTAATAGACATTATATTAGTCTGAATTTAATAAATCATAAGAATGACTTTGTTTTAGGTGGAAATGCATTTTCTGTACGTAAACAATACAAACTATTTTAGTAAACATACAGACCTGACAGACCATTCAATATCATTCCAGACCAGAATTTAAAATCTACATAGAAGCAATAATAGTAAAACTAGCACATCGCAGCTGTCAGAAACCTTTTCTCTCCATTTGTTTATGTTTTTCACTTTTTTTGTGCCATTTGAAAACACCAGCTGTGTTAAAATGATCAAGGGCCCCAAAATGGCAACAAATCAAATATTTTGGCACTGACTTCCATTAAAAGATAAGTTTTTTTTTCTCCTTCCACTGTAAAGTTCATGCAGTTACAATAACTAGGCTGTGTAAATGACAACAATTAAAGCAACAATAGCATGTAGTGTGTAATATAATACAACTACAATAAAGAACAACAGAGAGCAAAATGAATAGCTATAAGCCATTTTTTGTGAAAATGTACAAAAACTAACCAGAATGGATAAAGTAAAAAAAATAAAATAAAAAAACACTCATATACTGCAAAATATGGCTAAAACTGGAATGCGAAAAAATACAGCCTATACACACTGGTGAACTGTTGTTACTCTACACCAAATGTTTCGCACACTATTATAAACTCCACACAATGGCCAGCTTATACAGAGTAATTGTGATTGTCTGCACTTTGAAAAAGCCTGATCACTCTATTTGTTTAAGTGCATGTCCAGATCTACTATTAGCCTGTTTGTTAAATGCAGGAAAAGCTGCATGTTTTCAGTGCAGACATTTATAAACTAAAATAGCTTAGAGACTGGAACTCTGAACTGCAAACAACAGTCATGAAAGGACTGCAAATGGTTGTAAATGTGATCCTGCTAACAGCAAAGACTTAGCTTTCCAGTTTGCTTTGATTACGCCTTCATGAATGTCAGCTACATCCTCAAACGTTACTGTTACATAAACCCTGAGTGGTTGAGCAGACTAAGATGTGACACTATGATCTGAAGCTCGCAAGTTCAAATCCCAGGTCATGCCGTTGCCGTCTGCAGCTGGTGCCCGAGAGAGCAAAATTGGCCATGCTCTATCTATGTGGGTAAGATGGCACTCTCTCTCTCTCTCTCTAGCACTACTAAATAAGGTTGGCTGGCTCAGGCATCTGCCAGGCGATCCATCAGATCTAGGGATCCTGCATTTTCCTTTGAGAATGTTGGCTCACTTGCAGCAATGTATTGGTGATGAAAAAAATGGTGGCTTGACTTCACATACATGAGAGGACGCTTGTGTGAGTCTGCACCCTCCTAGAGTCAAGGACATTACAAGTGATAGGGAGAGTCTTAAGGAATGGGCGGGTCAATATGCTACCAAACACAATGGGGAGAAAAAAAAAAAAAAAAAAAAAATTACTCAGCATTATTGTAGTGGATAGAAAGATGAATTAATCCACATTTTTTTCTGCTAAAATTTTGCAAATGTTTGGATGGAAATGCGGCCACAGTGTGCTATATAACTAGGCTATTCACAGCATAATTATGCTATATAAAAACACAAAGTAAGCATTAAATAAAGCATAAGGGTCTGTTACTGTAATCAGGAGTGGTGAAAGAATATAAATTGTGCATTATTTCCATGCAAACTACAAGGTAATCCTGGCAAATGAATGAGTCGTTAAAAAGAAGTACTTTTTGATCATCCCTTTAGGGAAATTCTTCTCAGCATTTGACCCATTCTTGTTAGTGAGCACACACACACACACACTAGTGAGCAATTTTTAGCACCGACACACATCCATAACAGTGGGAAGCCACCAGCTGTGGCACCTGGGGAGCAGTTTAGGGTTAGGTACCTTGCTCAATAACATGTTCTGGGGTTTGAACTGGCAACCCTTTGGTTGCAAAGCCACTTTTTTTTTAAGTTGAAGCCATGACTGACCCAGAAGTTACAATTAGTATTTATTTTTTAAGCCCTGTGTGGAGTTACAGCTATGGGGTGTTTGCAGGGCCTTGAAGTCCAGCAGGCCAGGGTCAGCACTTCTCAAAAGTCTTGTTGTATGTCAAAGTACGAGCGGGCTAAACACATTGAAAAAATGCTTATGCCTTGTTTCTTGTCTGTCAGAGAAAGCAGCCGAGTGAGATGACCTCTGGTTCTCTGGAGCATCCTCATACACACGCACATGCACTGCCATGACATAAGGGGTATCCCCTCTACATCTCAAAGCTCTAAGTCATTACGGCTGTTAGCTCCAAGTGAATCTGTGGCCTACAGGTGCGCTGGACGTAAATGTATGTGCTGTGCAGAATATCATATTATATAATATTTCCAATACACCACAGCCTGGTCTATAAAACTATGCATTCAAATTTCACCAGCATTCTATTGTTCTTGGATCCTCCCCCGCCCTCCCCACACTCCCCCAAAAGACCACATATGCAGGTGAATGTATTTAATCATCAGCACTGTTTTAGGTCAGTGCTTCTACAGCAGAGCAGTAGTGAAGGATTACATTGTCTAGACAGTTTCAAGAGCTCCGAGGCATAATATACAGAAATAGCTATAACGCCAAGTGCTGTATAATCAATCTACATGAGCAATAGCAATTATAACTATAATACCTAATGTGCTTTATCTAAACTAACAATAGTAAACTAGCATATGTCACATAAATGATAGCAATTAAGTCTACAAAATAGAATGAGCCATGGAGCTAAACGGCGGCAATTCAAATAACAATCAAAATATGGACTATTTAAACATACTATATAAAGCAATATGCCATATATGTAATACGTAAATACATAAACAATTGAGCAAAAATAAGAGTAATGACATAACAGCAATAAAAGCCCATGTGAAACAGGGGAATTAAAGCACCAATTAAGGCTATAATAGCACCTAATTAGACTACATGAACTATACCATTTAAGCAAAAACAGCAATCATAGCACTTGCTATATAACCGAACTGTTTTACTAATCTCAAAATGCTATATAATTATCCAAAATAGCAACATTAGCACATACTAACATGTGTAAGTAATGGCAATGAAAGCAAATGATATAGGTTTAACCTTTTTCAATTCCAAAAGGTATAATTTTCCATCTGAATCTGCTTTGTCCAACTTCTTGGGGATTTTAAACCGCAAGTTTGTGAAATAAATGCAAATTGTTGCTGCCTGCTGAACGCAACAACGGAGGAGGGTTTCGATTTTTAGTCCTGGAAATGATTAATTTCAGGCTGCACAGCACTAAAGGGACATTATGTATTGGGCATCCTTCAGCAGGACAGAAAAGAGTGCTCCGTTCTGTTTGTTTAGGACTTGAACATCAGTAAAGGATTGCAACAAAAGATCCACGTTTAAAAAATGGTTTATTTGACTCAAAATCCTGAATTAGCAGGCAGCTTTACTTTTGTGTGGATCTTAAGAAAGTCTTAACTATCTGAATGGAGGAATAGATGTTGGTCCTGCCAGCGGTTCCAGACTACCAGAATACACAAACCAAATATTCATTCATTCATTCATCATTCACATAACTCATGTGAGCTATAAGCTATATAAACTGTGTTCTTTATATGTGGCAATTAAGGCCAACCTAAAGCAAAACTGAGCATGCGCACACACTGGACACTTAAAGCGATAGTTAAAGCAACACAAGTAAAGGCAATGAGTTAAACTACATAAGACTGTAGTAAACAGTACAATAAGAGCGTGTGGGCTAATACAGGACATACAAACACTGAGAGGAGTAATAACACGAGCACGTGTCGTGTATCACACTCACCGGATGGTCCCGTAAAGCTGAGGGCTGAGGAGGAGAACGCGGCGGAGTCTGCACTCTCTTCACCGAGCGCGAGCCTCACAGCAGCGAGGCACAACTCCCGTTCATCTTTACACGGACTAAAGTCGTCAAGTAGTCTCAGTGTGCGTCTGTACAGAGAGAGCCGTGTTTACCCGAGTGAGAGAGCGAGCGAGGGAGAGAGAGAGAGAGAGAGACGGCGTGCTGCGCGAGCGAGCAACACAGCGCGCGCTTACACACACGCACACTCACGCAGCGAGAAGTTCATCCCGGATTGGGGATGAGGAGGCGCGCGCGTTCACACATACACACAGTAACACATATATAACACATACGCAGTAATGTCAGAAGATGTTGAGTAAACGTAGCAGCGGTAATCCCTGACTTTCCTGTGTTTATTATACAGGTTAACTGTGGCAAATCAAATGTTCTGTAGCACTCGTTGGGAGTAATGTTTCATTCTGGGATCAATGTCCCACAGTGCACCACTGTTACGCCGTTGGGAGGCACTCGCCATCACGTTGAATATCTCACAAAGTTAGAGATTTTCTGAAATGCTACCACCTTTCAGCCGGGTATACTTTGCCCCTGAAGATCATTTAGGGCTCTACTACAACTGACTGGTGTGCTCGCTCAATTCCGTGCGCTATCCATGTACATATTAACTCGCTCGTGTGGTCAGTCAACATCATCTCGGGATTTACTAGAAGTCCCCGTTTCATATGGGCCGACTTTCCACCATCGTAAAGTCTTTTAG
>BRDA01037092.1:0-20928 GCA_036984385.1 Crenuchus spilurus | reverse complement strand
CTCTCTCTCTGCCTCTCTCATTCTGTATTGCTCTCTCTCTCTCTCTTAGCCATGCCTCTACAAGACTGACAGCTGATCCTCCACACAGATAGCTCCTAATGCTAGTCTGTCAACACCAATTTTCCGAAGTGCAGGCTGAAGTGCGAGCAGCGTTCAATCCGAAACGCTGCTTTTAACGTCTCCAGATCAACGTCTGTCAATGGAGCGCAATAATGTAATAAGCAAGGGCCCAGCAGTGTCCAGGGACACGCCTGCTTACTGCTGATGTGTGCCACTGTTGGGCTGCCTGGCTAGGCTTTGTGACTAATGGTGTGTTCAGACGGATTCTTGTAATATATATATATATATATATATATATATATATATATATACAATTCAGAGTTTACCTCAAGGGCGTTTTACTTCAACAACTGACGTAGTCATAAATACAAGTGGTTAACTCCATATAACCTCCATAGTTCCATATTACCTGACCAGCTGTGTAGACCAGCGTTCTCATGGGGTCTCTTGATACAATATAAATATGGCAGGCTGTCAACCAGTGAACTTAATTAATGGTGAATTACTTTAGTATTGTTGTAAGAAAATTTATTTTTATAAACATTGTTCACCTGAATAAATGCATCCAGTACTTATATTTAAACAACTGGAAGGATGATTTGTTGATGGGTCTACAAGTTGCCTAAAGGTCATCCAAAAAATGGATGGACATCTAAACTCATCTCAGTAATCTTATGTGGAAAGCAAATTGGAGGAAATAAAATCTTGTAATTTGTCATTTTGTAATTCATCCAAACAACATTATTTCACTAATGTTGATCATGGTTCATTTTTCCTTTTTCAAAGACATACTTTAGTTTAAAATGCTTGCACATATATCCTATTCTGGTGATTAGCAGTGTTTATAGACATAATGTATGGACTAATGTCTCCTATTCTAGAGTGTTTACTGAGGTTATTTATGGACTAATACCTCCAATTGTAGTTTTAATTGACTTTACTGAGGTGGTTTATTGACTAATATATCCTATTCTAGTGTACAGAGTATTTACTGATGTTGTTTATGGGCTGATATCTCCAATTGTTGTTTTTAATAGACTTTACTGAGGTAGTTTATTGACTAATATATCCTATTCTAGTGTATAGAGTATTTACTGATGTTTATGGGCTGATATCTCCGATTGTAGTTTTTAATACTTTACTGTGGTGGTTTATGGACTATTATATCCTATTCTAGTGTATAAAGTGTTTATTGAGGTTGTTTATGGGCTGATATCTCCTATTCTAGTGTATAAAGTGTTTATTGAGGTTGTTTATGGGCTGATATCTCCTATTCTTGTGTATAGAGTGTTTATTGGGGTTGTTTGTGGACTAATATCTCATATTTAGGCTATTGTCTAAACTATTTAGACTATTTTCTCGTTTTGTACTGTATAGAGTGTTCATTGAGATTGTTTATGGACTAATATCTCCAATAGTAGTTTTTTAATAGTCTTAACTGAGGTGGTTTATGGACTAATGTCTCCTATTTTAGTGTATAGTGTGTTTATTGTTTGTTGTTAAAGGACTAATTTCCAATTGTAGGTTTTAATAGTCTTTATTGAGTTTGTTTGTGGACTAATATCTCTTTTTCTAGTCATGTCATGTCATGTCACACACTGTCATCGCTTTGCGATGGTAGGCTGCACAGACGAGTCACTTCTCTCCAATGCCATCTGTCTCTGGTTGCTTATAGCAGCCTAGCTTTTGATAATCCAGTCCATGTCTTGATGTTATCCATCCAGGTTATTCCAGGTCTTCTACGTCTTTGGACTCCTTCTACAAGTCCAGTGATAACACTTCCTTCAATGATCTCATGTGCTGCCTCATCACATGACTGAAGTAATGTAACTTCATGGGATTTACCGTGCATCAGTAACTCTTTTTGAGTTCTAGACCCTTTTCTAGTGTATGTCTGCTAAAGGCACAATGGTATCTTGAATAAAATGTGTGCTAAACTTCCAGCAGATAGTGAACATCTATGCAAAAGCCTTGTGGGGAAATACCAAAACTGAACTAGAAAACCTTTACCTCAACCTTGTATCACAGAAGATTGATTATCTGGAACAGCAGGATTTGTGAATTTTACTGTAATCCTGAAGCAGGTAAAAAAACAATGAGTCTGTGAGGGTCCTGATTATTAAGGAACAAGCTGAAATGGGGTTAACAAAGTCTACAGAGATGCAGATGAACTACAGTTTGTAATTGTAGAACTCCAAAGTGCACCTACATGGTAAATAGAGCTGATAAAATGGAAAATGAGTGTAAATACAATGAGGTGGCTTTAATGTTAAGACTGAGTGACATGTTTAGGTTTTTAATGAAAGAAGCAGAGAACGAGTGTGAGGGGGAAAGAGATGTTTGAACTTATTTCATGCTTGAGTTATTTGAATACTGTTTGATTAAAAAACATGTCTGAATAGTAAATATTGTTGAAATTCTCATCCGTGGTGCACACTGGTAGCATGTTAAATCAAGGATGCCTAAAACAGAATGATAAATAACTAGAAATGAAATAAACATCCTCCTAACCATCAGGACTGCTTGTGCAGGCTGCACGCAGTAAACAAAAGTGAAGCGGTCCACATGCATAACAGTATGCAGAATGCATTCTTGTTGACATTTGTTGATAATCAAATATCAATATCAGATGTTGGATACTCTGATTAATATCATTAAAATGCACATCTCTACTGTGAATACTCCATAAGTTAGAGACAGACAGTGATGCCGTAGGCCCAGTGTGGAGTAGCCACAGCAGCTCTGTGGCCAGACTTTGGCTCTTCTGGGGGAACAGGGCAGCGCTGGGCACAGCCAGCCAGATTAGTTTGATCTGTTGGTGCTAATGGGGTGAATCAGGTCCAAGAGACCCACACACACAACGTGCACAACATCACGATAATTAGCAGCAAGTTAAGACTGTGGGCGTGCTGTGTGAAGTGGGAGGCAGTGTTTCTTGTGTGTGACGGAGCATGAAGCAGGCGCGTGTGACAGGAATGATGAAAGCACGTATGATAATAGTGGCCCGTCTCACCAGGTGACCTCTGACCACCGTGGCATTTGAATGACAGCGCAGACTGATTACAAGGCTGTGGAGGAAGTCTTAGTTGTGCTTGGTAACCTTTCATATTTCTCAGTCATCTCTCTCTCTCTCTCTCTCTCTCTCTCTCTCTCTCTCTGTCTCAATCTCTTTCTCATTTGCTTGCCTGTCTGATCAGTCCCTTGTGCTCCTCCAGCACACATGCCACATGTCTGTATAATCAAAGACAGGCCTTAAACAGTCCATGAAAACACACCATACTACAGAAAATGCTATTCTTGGAACATAGAGGCAACTAGTGTCTAATTATACTGCTGTCAAATAAATGATTACTGTTGTTCACCCATGAGTCAAAACATTAATACCACATTCCCAGATGCAGAGAATAACATTATCACATAAAAAATAGATGTTAGGCAAGGTCTCGGATATGTTAGGTGGAATGAGAATATCCAGTTGGATGTGGGAGAAATGGGCAGGTGTGAAGATCTGAGAGACTTTGACAAGAGCTGGATCATTATGATCAGACGACAGACTCGGAACATCTCTGAAATGGCCAGACTTGTGGTGCGCTCTCATTCAGCAGTGTTCATATCCTAACAGTGGCATCAGAATTCCACAGATCTCAATGTGATTGAGTATCTGTGGGATGTGCTGGAACAAGTCCTATCTGCAGTGGCTTCCCTTTGCAATTTAAAAGGCTTAAAAAATCTACTCCTAACATCTTGATCATCCATGATTTGCTTGCTCAGAGCTATTTTGGTGGTACTGGGAGAACCAACAGCATATGTAGAATAGGTGTTTTTTAGTGCTATAGATGGTGGGTGTATACTATAATGTGCAGAATCTGGTTGCTTGCATGATCTGTTACAGCACTTGAGAGTGTGTGAATTTAATAATAATAATAATAATAATAATAATAGCACATTTCTAACATTTAATACAGTTATATAATTATATAATTTACTTAGATTTTTGGTCTGGCATGAGCATTACAAGCTAATAAATATCTGGATTGTTTGTGTTTAACAAATACTAGTACATCTCTAAGAAACAGATAAAAAATGTTAAAGATTTCATTCAAAATGGTAAACTGTAATATATTTTACATTCCTTGCATGTAAATTGACATACTGTAAGCCTTTTGTTCTTGTAAAGTTGATACTGTTTGAATATTATTATTATTATTATTATTATTATTATTTTCAGTAGTTTAGTATCAGACTCCTACTAGAAATTATCTAGTAGTTTGAGATTCTGGATTTCAGACTTTCATGAGCTTATAAGTCAGAATTATCAATAGTGAAGCAAAGTATGAAAGCATGAATTAAAATAATAATAATAATAATAATAACCAGTCCTTCACTGGTTTCAAGAAACTCCTAAAATCCGAGCTCTTCAAAGAGCACCTGCTCTAGTGATCCCAACTACTCCCCATGAGTACTGATATGCACTCAACATTCGATATCGAAATGTTAATTATTTAACTTTAGTATTTTTTGCATTTGTACTTTTATACTATTGTAAGTCGCTTTGGATAAAAGCGTCCGCTAAATGTAATGTAATGTAATATAATAATAATAATAATAATTTATGAACTTCAAATGGTTTGATGTGGCACTGTATCTTCACACTCTTATTCATACTGGATTGCTAACCAAGTGTGTATTGTGGTAGGGATGACCATAAGACTGCAGTGAGACTATGCTGACCACAGTTGTAGTCATGTGACATAGTCATGAGCTTCATATCACTTGAAGCATGTACAAAAACAGGCTTGTTGTAGTTTTTGCATATGATGAGGTTGTAGCCTCATGTGGCAATATGTAGCTTCTTATCCACTCTCAGATAGTGATTCACTGCTGGCTTTAAGCTCTGCTTCTCCAATGCTGTTGTGTGCTCATGTCTACAGAGTGCTTTATTGCCATTGGTGCCATCATGACCCAGCTGCACTCTGACTGCCTTAGTCGCTATGTGCTTAGACAAGCAGAGGTGACAGTATGATGCTTGAAGTAGAGTAGTGATGGTGGCTCTGCTACCCAGAGCTACAAACTGAGCTGCAGACACAATGAGCATGCTCTGTTCAAAACTTCCTTTTGCAGGAAAGAAAGTGTGACACATAATCATATCATGCTGGTACAGTCAGTATGCCCCGGCCTGCCTTTTAGCTGGGTTTTGCCTTGTCTACATGCTCCCATCAGTTATCCAAAATATAAATCCACACTTTCTTTCAGCCCATTCAGCTCTCTTTATACACTTCAGATTATCCACACACACTTTCTCATAAATCCAAATAATCAACCACTTCCTCTCCATTTGTCCAGAATACAACACAGTAATTCTGATTTATCAATCCAGATTAATATCCATTACCACTTCAGTGTCCATCTTGATTAAACCAAGTGGTTTCTCTCTCACAGTTCAGATTATAATGCATATTGCCTTCGCTGTCAATCCAGATTACACCCAATGGTTCTTCTTTATCAGTCTAGTTTGTAATCTGTCAGTTACGCTCTGTTAGTACATATTATGCCCATTGATTCTTGTTTAACAATCCATATTATAAACCAGCAACTGCTCTATCTTAAACCAGATTATACTCTGTGATTCTTATTTATCAGTCCAGATTATAATCTACCACTTCCTCTTAGTTATTATAGTTAAACCCCAAAGTTTTTCCTTTCTCAGTTTAGTTTGTAATCTAGCACATTTTTGCTATCAAGTCAGATTAAATTTTTTTAAATTATTATTCTAGGTTATAACCCATTGATTCTTCTTTAATAATCCAGATTATAATCCACCAGCTGCTCTTTCAATCTAGATTGCACCCAATGATTATTCTTTATCAATCCAGATTATAATCCAGTTATTCCAATGAAAGTAAAAAATATATATATATTATTGATAAGGATCAGTCTATAATCCATCAAACCCTTACAGCATAGTGGTTATTGTGTTATCAGTCTAGGTTATAACCCATCACTTCCTCAAATCAAATCAGGTGAAATCCACTGTTTGTCAGTGCAGATTACAATTCCTCCTACTACAATGTCCTCATCTCTGTTTGACTTTGCTCTACTACCTGCAGGTTCTTTCTATCACAAGCACAATTTTTTTTTTTTTTTTTTTTAATCATTTCAGATTATGTTCCTGTGAGCCTACTTTATAATTCACACTCCTCATTTACCAGATTATGCACTGCAATTAGAATCACATTTCATTGTAATAATTTAAAACCTCCTCTCTAGCTCTTCATTACTAGATACTAATATACACTTATTTTAAGTAAGTTACTATTAAAGTCATTTTCTTTTTACCTGTTAAAACCGACATCCTACTTTAAACATTCACTTCTACTTGAGCAGATTTTTTTCCTCCCCTGCAAAAATACACCTGATTCAGCACATGCATGCTTGGATAATTAGCTTCTGACCAACCTGTGTTAGCACTATTCCAGGCCCATAACTGAGAGTCCCTCTTCTAGAGTGAGATAATATTGATTCAGTTGTGTTAGACCGACAATGAGTGGCAGTGCATGTTTTGGCTTAATAATGTCAGATTTTAATTGAGCTCCAGTTATGTTTTTATCAAGTGTGAAATTGTGTATTTCATTTTCTGGTCTTTGACAAGTCTTGATAGGGGTCGTGCCTGCCACGTTACCTATAATGATTTCCAGAGGGACATAAACACTCACATGAACACACATGCAGATATACAAAGGTAATGTGTTTCCCCCTCTTTTCATATTAAATCGCCCATTTAGCCTCTCAACAGATCAGCACATTTTGGGAGATTTTTTTGAGTTTGCTAAGGTTGAGGTTTTTATACTGAACCTAAATAAAGTGCATGCAAAATGTTGATTTTTTTTTGTAAAAGAGCCAAACAAATTAGTAGAAAATGTATTGATTTGTGTGCTAGTTGTCACAGATTTTTTTTTTCTGGCAGCACAGCACTGAAGGGACATTATGTGGGTTAATCTCGCGACTCTTGCCCTTCATCAAGATATAAACTGAGTGCTCAATTCTGTTTGTTTGGAACATATTCAAATATCAGAAAAGGATTACAGCCAGAAATCAAAACTTTTAACAACTTAATTAATTATTAATTGTAATTAAGAAAACCTGAAAGTAATGTAAAGAGTATATGCTGAACTCAGTCCAGGCTTTTTAAATGGTTAAGGCTTTCTGCTCTTTCATTGACTCATGGCTTATTTATGTATTTATTCATTTTATTTATTATTATTTCTTCATTCCTGTCGGAAATGTCACATTAAATGTTAATTAAATGTTAATCAAACATCCTGGTGTAAGTAGACGCATGTGTGGAGCATTGTGCTGAGAGGTCACTCCTCTCCGGACCCCCGTGCTCTCGCCGCGAGGGGTTTGCATTGGGAGGATGGAGCAGGTAGGGAACAATGGCGGCCTAATTAAAATGAATGTCACTTGTTCCCACTGAGAAGTGCATCAATCTCCCACGTGAACCTGCTGTGAGTTTGCCCTGGCGCGGGCTCTCCTGCAGAGTCGCCTCCATGGGACTTGGAAAGACCTTGTTTTGTGTGTGTGTGTTTGTTTGTTTGTGTGCCAGTTAAGATGGACTAAAAGATGCATGTGCTCTACTGCGCAACTGTCTGCTGCCTCTCAGACACATATAGATTTACTGGCTTTCTTTCTTCTTTGCTTTTCATTATGCATTGCTTCATGGATGCTGGAGACTGGAGTTTTAAAGGAATACGCTGGTGAAAATCAAATGTACTTAAAGATCTCTAAAATGTAATTGATCAGCCAAGATGGGTTTGGTGTCTGAAGTTTGCTTCTTCAGTTTTACACTGGAGCTTTGAGGCTCATGTAGATAAGTGATTGAAGCTTAAAGCTACTGATGGTCCAGTAAGTTTGTCAACTAGTTGACTAATAAATTCATTAGTTGTTGTAGTGGGTATCAAAGACTAGTCAAGGGCAGTGTCTGAAAAAACATGAATAAAACAACCAATTAACATCCAGGCGGAGATACTTAAAGAGGGCACAAATCTGCTAACACAAAGCTGACTTAAACAAATAAATACATAAACAAACAAACACAAACAAATAAATACAATAACATGTTAAAATGCAGTTTTGTATTCCAGACTGTGTAAGTTCTGAGAACTGACTTTTGACAGGATGACCTAGTTTGAGTGACACTGAAACTGAAAAATGATAAATTAACCCAAAGTGTATGCCAAGATGCAAACACAGACTATATTCTGTTTACTTACTACTAATAGCTTCAAACTACCTGTCTATTATATACAGGACAAAAAATACAATATCATGAAAAGGTTTATTTGCATTCATAATTTAATTCATATTTATATTTTATACTCATAATTCTTGTTTTTTTTATTAATTAATAATTTTTTTATTATTATTATTATGTGGTCAGTATGGCTGGTAGCTCAAAAATCCAGATTAAAATTAATATGACATTTCAATTAGAGTGTGAGTTAATTACTATACAAACAGTATCAACATTAAAACAAAAAAAAGTCTTCAAATGTTATTTGTGATGCTACATGTGATGAATATAAAATGTGACAGTCTACCTTTTTTAATTAATTTGTGAACATCAATGAACAATACAATATTCTACTAATTGCTTGAGATGCACTAGTATATCTCGCTGTGAAAGATGTACTGCTCTCATTTGCTTGCTAATAGCATTTAGCTTGATAAACAGTTTCCTAATGGTCTGGTTAAATGGAACCTATTATAGTCCTTTTCCACTAGTTAACACATGTCACTGGTGTCTTAATGAAATTTGTGCAACATGTGTTGTTTGAAATATGAAAAGATGTAAGTATAACAGCCTCCCATTCTAAACAGCCCTGTTCAGATGGTTGGTTTGAGTGACTGTTTCTGCTCACCACACCCTCCCTTGCAAGAGCTTCCACCGAGATTCTAGCCAATTTCAATTAAACTCTGTCATCAGTCTCTGCTAGAGTTGACATGAACTCTCGGCGAACTTAGAGTTGAGGATTCTATTCTTTGGGTGTTGCTTCTAATCCCATTGATGCATAAGAGCTACACATTCAGCTGCTCTTAACCAGGTTAACCATGTCATGTAAATGCAAGTGGCACAAAATAATGATCCAGCAATAATCAGACAGCAATGTATAAGATAAAAAAGCTTGTAAATGTATTGTGAATCTGTTTAAAATCAGAAAAAATCTAATGACTTTCGTGCTCACCTGCTTCAACCTCACCATATGCCTGCCTGCGCCCGCCAACTACAGATTATTGTCTTTGTCTGCACCTGCCCGTGTTTAGCCTAGGGCAGCTTGCAGACCCTGTTGTAGTACCTACAGGAACCCAGGTGCAAATATAAATATTTGAATGTGAACTGAATATTGTGTGTGATATGAGACATTGCATATGGCATCACAAAAAGTACATAGCATATCTGAAAACAGTAGCAGCAGCCTATCTGGGAACCTGAACAAGGAAGTGAACAAAAACGTTCTTGGTTGTGCTTTGCTTTTGTAGCAATAATTCATTCTGTGTGTGTAACCATTAGACCTTTGTAGGGAGAGCTTAACAGCACCTAAAGTGCAAAGTGAGCTCTCCCGAGAAGTTTTAAATATTGTAGAACAGTCAGCTGTTGATCTTTCTCTTTCGTAGAGGACCACGGTGGAGTGGTGTTTCCAGCCTGGCTCGGCTCGCTGACACGATCGGTGCTGACACATTAAAGACCCTCGACAGCTGATGTAGCACCTTTTCTCTCTTTATCAATGCTCAAGTGCTTCCAGCATTCCTAGCTGTACTGCTAGTCCTACTTTTTATGGTTGCATCATTTTGGTGGTCACCTATAGCTTACAATATAAGATGTAACTTTTTTCCACTTTTATTATTGAACAAATTGGTTTGGGTGAAGAGAATGAAAGAATGAAAAACTGCTCAGTATAATGGACTGGTAACAATAATATGATCATCTACTGAACCAGGAAACTATTATTTTTATATTTTCTGTTACTGCCTTTTTGAATTTTTTGAGCAGACAGACACAGTGACTGTGTTTCTAGGCTAGGAATGGGTGAAGCAATCTGCTCCGGTGGCCTGCTGCCAGCATCACACCATCAACGCCTAGCAGAGCCAGAATGGCTTCCACTACCGCCTGGCTCATGGCTGATCAGTCTGTGAGGACTATGCCAGCCAAATGTCTGAAAACAGGGATTCATTCAGCAGCATTGAGTACGCAGAAGCTCAGAGGACGCTAATAAAAAGCCTTCATCAAAGTGCAATCCAGAGCCAGCATCTATATTTATCATCTATATTTATCATCTATATTTAGCAGGGTTTCAATATGATTTCTGATCCTGAGGTCAGAATTTGATTTGATGTTTTTATTATTATTATTATTATTATTATTATTATTATTATTATTATTATTATTATTATTATTCCGTTTGATAGAGTGAGTGAACATAGAACACAGGTTGTAGGCAATGCATGAGAAAGCCATTATTTTATTTTACTTAACAATTTTTTACTTTTTTAATTTACTTTTGAACTTGACTTGTTGAGGACCACTGTACTACATACATCTGACACATATTATTGTGCAATGTCATATTGCATATCAGTTATCGTGATGAAACTGTATCTGAGCTCTAAATAATGTGAACATACACTTGATAAAATGCTGACAAAGTAAGTGTTTATTTTATCAGGTTCACTGACCATATATAATAATAAATAATAATAATAATAATAATAATAATAAGTTACACTTATATAGTGCCTTTCACAGACCCAAGGACGCTTTAAAATCAATGAAAAGAAAGAAAAAAATATGTTCAGGATCCATATCATAGAGCAGGTATCATTTAGATGGTGTACCATTCACATCATTGCAGTCATACTGATGTGGTTGTGGTGTCTTAACAAAGTATGCAGAGAACCAGATGGACTACAGTCTGTAATTGTAGAACTACAAAGTGCACCTGTATGGTCAGTGGAGCTGATAAAATGGGCAATGATTGAGTAATGTATCAAATGAAGTGGCCATACATTGTGTTTCCAAAAATGTTGTCAAATGAGATACCGGTACTCTCATTATCAATACAACATCAGCAATGTGTAAGAAGTACCATGTATGGGATTACGGTTATGGAGACATACAGATGAATATTGAAGATGCTGATGATCTAACACTGACACTGATGGCTTGAATTGGCTTCTGTAATGTTACCCTTTTTTTAAACAGCTTTGATTGCTGATTACTTTTAGTTTCTTTTGTTGAGAGATTTCAGATTCTTTTCAGGTTAGATCACTGATCCTGTGTTATGCTAGCTCTGATGAGCCCTGACTCTCTAGCTGCCTGATGCAATATGTGCTAAAATGTTTATCACACTGCTCAGGTCTTATTCTGTATATTCATACACTCTGAATATTTACTACTAATCTCAGTTCTGATTTTTCAGATGCTAAACTCGTTTTCAGCTTCTGCACTGTTTTGTGCTATTTTCCGTAGTCCTAAGAACCCTCTTCTATTTTGTATGTCTGCATGTATGTAGCCGGCCGCCAGCTGCAAAAGGCTTTTGACCTTTCACCTCACCTTGATTGCGAGACGCACTCAAGTGTTTTCAGCCGTTGCCCGTGTGGGCTCAACACGGCACTGTAATCAAGCACACAAATGATAAATTCCCCCTCTGTAATACTCTTCTACTTTTGAGAAATTACAGGCAAGGGCTTGTTATTGTTTTTTGGCCCTACGTTTAAATCCATGGGATAATTTTTGCCCAGAGCAGTCGTTTACCTTCCTTTATTTATTTCGCCTTCTTTGCTTGTTTGCTCTCTAAATGCAGTTTAACATTTTTGTTTTTCAAATATAGCCTCGGTATCTTTGCGGCTTCTACACGCGCCATTCTTTGATGTGGAACGCTTGTTAGTTATGTGCTACACTAGTGCTCATCTATGGCCCCTTTGATTCGATTTTTCTTTGATGCACTGGCTTTGAGAGGCACTCTTCTGCATTGTGGAAATTACATACAGAAGGCTTCAAAAGGAGCCACCAGACACAATTGCACAAGAGATGCGAAGCAGGTGAGCTTCATATCACATTAGTGCATCAGTCTACTTAGCGCCGTCTGAGCCGTCGTGTGGCTTTCTGTTCGCCGCCTCTCAATCAGATCTGATCTGTCTCTAATGGAGACCAATGTAATGAGGACCACTTAACTCTGAGAGCAGGAAACGCCATCAAACACCCTCTGGGGGACCACTCTAAAATCTTTTGGACTTTTTGGGGGTAAAATATGCTAAATCTGTCTGTACATTCACCAAGACACTCAAGTGATTCTCAAGGGTTTCACCATCAGCGGCTGAAGTTTGAGAGTCTTGTCTGTTTTGTTTTCTCTCTGTATTTTTCTGAGATGGCAGACAAGCAGCAAGGTCTTCAAAATGTTTAAACGGAATGGCAGAGCAATCCCAGTTAACTACACATACAACACACAGTTTTATACACATACACTTTGTTCATTTGGACATACAGTTCTAAGAGCAAAAAAAATCATTGGAAGAAAATCAAATGTTATCTGATCTTTAAAATTGCTCTTCACACTTGCACATATTTGAAGAACCATCAGATTTAACCTGCTTTAGGGAACCAGTTATGTTTTTTGTCATTGCAGCAAAGAACCATTTTTACATTTTTATTTTTAAAATTGATATATTTATTAATCCTGAGAAAGTACAGCAATAATAATGCTGTATTAAACATAAAAATAAGCATGTTGTAGATTTATACTCATTTTAAAATTACTTGTAGTTCATTGAATCAAACGGAGTAATTATATTATAAGTACAGATTCTAAGTCTTTTGTCTATAAGTTTGTAATTTTAATTTGAAGAAATTATTTGTGTAAATTTAATGCAAAAATAATTGATTACATAATTAATTATGTACAGTTTTAAATGTGCAGGTTTCAAACTCACTTTGTCACAGTTAACACAGGATATGAAATATATAATATTTGTAAATATTATAATACATGTGTTGTAGTTAATAGGGAAAAACTTTAAATAAAAACATAAATATCATAGATTTGTGCAATTTTTAATTTACATTTTTATTTATTTGCTGAATTTAGCATGTGGGGAAGAAATGTAGCATGTGCATCAATTTGGCCATATTTTGAGTTATCATATCACAAAGCTTATGCTGCATTTGACTAAAACTTGTATCTTGTAGTCTCTAACTTTCCACTTCCACCAAGAAAACATCATCTGAAATAGGAATTCCTACTCAGAAGCTTAATATGACGCCATATCAGCATGACTGCCAGCACTGTGAAAAATAGTAAAGAAGCATTGCTTTAGTTTCAATTGAGATTTAAATTAAATCAAGTAACATGGAGATGCAGTATTAGTTTGTTTAATGGCACTGACCAAATGAATGAATGTTAAACCATCAATTCATATCACTAACATTAGCTGGCTGGCTTGTAAACAACACTTGCTTGTTTTTTTTCCCTCTTGGAAACGGAAATGTACATCTGTTGAAAATTATGCAATTTATCTTTCTGAATCAAGTTGATTGCACAAACATTTGACTAATTAGGTCTTAAACCAAGTCAGATATACACAGTTCTAGAGTTGAATTATGTGACCCTTTAAAACTTCTCAAGGTGCTTACACTCAACAGCCATGACCTCATTAAACAGCTGACTGGTGATCTGAAAAGAAAGATAATTGACTCTTACAAAGCAAGGAAAGACTATAGAATGATGTCTAAGTACTTCATACCTCTCAGTTTCTTTTGTTTGAAGTTGCATCATGAAATGAAAATTATGAATTGATAAGACCAGATTTGGAAGAGTAGGCAAATTTTCTCCTAGAACTGCTTGTGGACTGGTCAGTTCTGCAAAGAAATAAAGAAGAACAAAAGAGCATGACTGCTAAGATTTGGCTGGTTTGGCAGGAATGTTGGGGTGGTGTGAAAATAGTGATGCTGATGCAATGCTGAGTGCATGCAAAAGTCATCTGAACTAAACACCAGTGCAGATATCATCGAAAAAGTCTGTGCGAAGTACGCAACACAACCGCTAGATAAGTCAGAGGCATTTTGGAATCAAGTTCTGTAGTCTGATGAACCAAAAAAACTGAACTTTCTGGCTGTAATTATGATATGTATGGAGTGAAAAGGCAAAGAAGGAACACCAACTATTGCCAACTGTTAAGGATGCAGGCGGGTCTGTTATGTTTTGAGGTTGTGTGACAGCCAGTGGCAGAAAATAGAAGGGAGAGTATTTTACTAAATATTAAGGCTCTAGGAGCTGATCTCTCTTAGTCAGTGAAGAGACTAAGGTTGCACATTACAAAAAGAGAATTACCTACTTTAAGAAGCAAAATATTAGGGTTTTGGAATGGATTACAAAACTTGAATATGACATTTGTTGAGTTCAACAAATAAATACTACTTTTCACTAAAATGTCTTCCAATCAGAGGTAGTGTTAACTTCTTTTTTGTATTTACAAAATCAATAAAATATAACTTGGAAAAGTTAATTTGTGTCACATTTTATATTCCATTTTCTCTTTATTTTATTTTTTTAAACAAATTTTTGTCAATTTTGTCCTTTTCCTAATGTGGTAGTCGCCAATTAACCCAACCCATTAGTGGCTCTCCCCATCACTTTGCACTGTCCTTGACTCTAGGAGGGTGAAGACATGCACACGCCTCCTCCGCTGCGTGCGATACAGCCACCGCCTCTTTTCGCACTACCGCTTGATACACCGTCCCTGGGGAACCAACGTGCTCGGAGGAAAGTGCAGGTGCTCTAGTTTCCAATGGACCAATCAGTAGTCGCCCGAGTTAGCAGACATTGCAATTTATGAGTGATAGGGAGAGTGAGAGAGAGCACTGCCAATCTTACTCTCTGTGTGCCCCGGCTGTTGATGGCAAGCAGCATGACCGGGATTCGAGCTCTGGTCATAGTGTCAGCGACTTAGCCCGCTGAGCCACTCGGGGCCCCACATTTTATATTCCAACCATCATCTTATTCACTTAATCCTGATCAGGGTCACAGTTAGACCCCTACCCCCTCACCGAGCACAGGACAAGGCATTACATACTATGCTAGCCAAGCCCAGGAGAGGGTGCCAATCCATAGCTGGGTACACACATGCACATTCAAGGACAATTTAGAGTCCCCAATTGACCTGATGTCCATGTTTTTGGTCACAAACCTTTTCCATGATATTCTAATGTTTTGATCTGCAGTGTATATGTCAGGTTATTATTTCGTATGGGGTTGATGCATGTTGGCCTTGGTCTGTCATTCCATTTATTACATTTAGCCAATTACACAATTAATCTAATGTACAGCAAGATAGCATCTATATAGCATTTGTGACCATAAAGGTGGGACCCTGACACTCCTTGGTCTGGAGGACATGTTGAATTCTCTTGGATTTGCAGTCAGTGTTCAGTACACTCTAAGAGTTAGAATTCCATCTTTTCTCTCAGTCTGTTGTAAAACTCTGAGGCTAGCTTGCTGCTACAGTGGACTTGGGTTCATTAACATTCTGCCCTGTCTTTCTCTCTACCCATCAGCCCTGCTGGCAGCCCCAGCGTAGCGTAGCGCAGCCCTGCTCGCTCCTCCCGGCCTGCTGACAGCTCTTCACACCAGCTTCAGCTCATGCCAACCACTCTCCTCTATGCACGCCCCACAGCAGAACCAAAGCCAAATACGCTAGGCTGCTCTTCATTAGGCTAAACAGCATCATCAGCGTGCCTTCTGGCCATGGGCAAAGCGCACGCCTTTGATGTTAAGATGACCGTTCAAATTTAACATTATCTTCACTCTTTAAAATAACGATTCCTAAATGATTCTTGGCTTGGACGTACAGTTCAAAGAAAAAAAAACTGATTTGTATAGATCCTCAGATATTTAAATTGGATTGTAAATGATTTAGCCATCCATTGAAAGGTTCTTTAGAAAAAGCTTGAGCTTGTTTCTTTTGTGTCATCACTCTTAAAGCCCCCTTTTCATACCTGTCTTTTAAGAGGGTGTGTCTGTGGCCAGAATTAGCTATAGCGGGTAACTGTTGGCACTGGGTGATGGTAGATTTTCAGATATTGAACTCATGGCTTAGGTTTGTCTATTGTGTTTTGGCAATGCTTTCAGAACACATCTAAAGTCCATTGCTCTTTATTTTACCAAAATATTTCACCAACTTAAACTAAAACCTTTGTTTTAATGCACATGTTGACCTCCCATTTCTTTGTTTTTTCATATTCAGTTCATTTCTATTGGGTGTTTCTGAACGTCCTTCTGAATGTGACTTGTTTTTCATTTCTGCACAAGTGCTGGCCTTATTTATGGTGGCATGCAGTGAAGATGCTCTCAGCTGTAGCTTAGCGTGCTTTTGCCATCTCATTTTCCTCACATTATTCACCCGAGTCTTTCCAAGCGCTCTGAGCAGTTATCACCTGTGTCCCTGCTTCGCTCCATCTGAGCCCTAACCCATAAAAGCTGGAAATCATTTGCTGTAGTGTGTATAAAGGCACCTCCTTCTTTCTGAGGCCTCTCTGGAGAGAAATACAATATTGATCCTCTTCATTAGTTTGCACTACTATGGGAAAAGCTCCAAAACAGAAAAGAGTGTTGTCTTCATTAGGAGAAGTTCATTCAAGGGAGCGTAAACACTCTATGTAAACAACGTCAATAATCAATAACCTAACATAAGGTGATTAGAATGTAATGTGATCAAATTACAGCAAATTCCCATAGATTTATGATGTTATGATGTTACTCTCAGGCTAAATTGTAAGCATAGTTTTTTTGTTTTGTTTTGTTTTGTTTTTTTTTTTGTGTAGACTTGTTTTACTTAATTCATTTCCTGCTATATATTACTATATATTTGCATATATATTGATTTTTAATCTTGCTACTGTAGGAATTTACTCTAAATTAAATTATTTAATAATTTGATTCTGGATTTCTGATTTCCATGAGCAATGAGTGATGCTTATCAACAGTTATAAAAATTCTGAAGTTTCAGGTCAATGTTCAAGATTATAGTCACCATATAAGAGTTCCTTGAAGCTACATGGACATTACTGTCTACAACTATCTACAACTACAAACCCAACAATCTTATGACCTTCTTAACCTAGGACTACTTTGTAAATGGCTAGCAATACATCCCCCATTCCTCCTTCTCAAAACACAGGAAATCTGAATGTAGTTGTAGGATAACACTGAGCTAACATTGGATCCTGTCATATTTGTCATGTATCATCATTGCTTATATTTTTTAAACACTAGCTGTTTGAGATGAGGCCGTTTGAAAAGAGGCAGTGACTGACATGCACCATCCTAGAGTCAGGGACATTACAAGTGATTGGGAGAGCCCTAACGAATGGGTGAATTGATTGGCCATTCAATTTTTGGGGGTAAAAATTTGGGTAAAAAAAAAAATCACAAATCACTTTTATTTCTGCTTGTCCAGCACTACTTTTGATTATAAATGGCGGGCAAACAACTTTACAAGGTGATACCATGATCCCGGCCTTCAGCTGCTTGCATCACGGGTTTCCTGGTTCCAGTCCAGCGAGATTATGGAGCCTGAACTGAGCCAGTTTTGTCAGCCAATTATTATTATTATTTATTTATTTATTTTGGCAGAAGTAAAGCGCAGAACAATTCAAGGTTTTGGCACCAGCAGTGACGCTACATCAGTGGAAAATCTGAGAGTTGATCCTGAGAGCTGAACCAATTGTAATTTTGTACGTAAAAAATTCAGCGTATTTCTGTAGATTAACACCTGGTTTCAAAGAGAATAAAATATTGAGGTTTTAGAACTGCCCCTTGAACCCAGTAACCACAAATTGTGTGTAGGTCAAGGTTTTACATGGCTAAAACTTAAGTCAAGTCTCCCACAATACTCAAAATAACGTAAAATAGTTTTTATTAGCCAGAAATGGTGCTCAAATGCAAAGTTCACAAAATTTTAAAAACAGATCTGCTGACTTTTTTCTATGATTATTTTTTGCATGATCCTCCATTAAATGCATATGCATATTTTTTATTGACCCATAAACTGCATGTTTAGGCCTGTGTGCTGCTTTCATGCATCACAAATGCACAGAATATGTCCTAAAACTGCAGGGAAATCTTAATACCTCAGACCCCGAGAGTTGGATTTACGAACATGTGCCGTGTACAAGCTCAGTGGTGTACGTATCTAACCACCGCAGCGGGTTTTCTGATGCTTTATTGTCTCTCCAGCGCTCGGAGAGTTTGGACAGTCTGTGCGTAATTCAGCATAAGACATGCAGAACCGCTGTGAAAGGCATTAGCGGATGTACATTAGTTAAGATATTGAGCGCGTGTTTACTGCCGTATGCCGTGCTCTCGGCAGGAGATGTGGACGTTGAGCCGGGGCCTGTGATGTTTTATTGCAGCGGTCTCTCTAGTCCTGTGTGATGTATCTGGACTGCGGAGATGGATTTCTTACATTAGCGCTCTTTGCTGAAGTGCAGGGTATTTATCACACAGCAGATACATCAAAGCCCAGATAGATCACAACACCAGCCTGCATCATACCATGAGCAGTGTCTGCATGTGTGAGTGTGAATGAGAAAGATAGACTGAAGAGGAATGTAAAGAGGAGGGAGGAGAGAGACGGCAAATATAGTTACATTCCAATGTACTAACAGAGTCAAAAAGAAAAATACAACACAGTTGCTTTTTTAAGGTACACAGAGTGTAAATGCAACTATGTAGGTACATTGAAAAGTCTGGAGTAAGGACGGGGTGAGTGAAATCATCTATGTATATGGAAATAACTACCCTTGGTTTGGAGTTTTCACCTATTAGTGATCCCTGACACTTTCCTTATTGCTCCTTTGTCCATTGTTGAGGTTAACTGGTCCACTGTGGTACAGTGATTGCTCTGTATCACTTTCCGGAGTCGTCATTCCCTCCTGGAATCAATGACTCATGGGGCCACTGTTTTGCCTTTGAAAGGCACTCGTTGTACAAGACAACCATTCTTAGTACACCTTCATTACAGTGGCTCTGGAACATCTAAAAAGGTAGTGCTTTCCAAGATGCTACCATCCTTCACCCAGTACCCTATTAACATTAAGTTACTTTCTTTACCCATGATGATTGCTGCTACAACTGACTGGTGGGTTCACCTTTTTATACATGCAGTAAACCTTGTCACATGGCATATGTGATGTTCTGGGACATTCCAAACCAGGGGTATCATAGTATTCTGATAAACACATACTGTGCTTGAGTAGAAAATGTTTTTTTTGCCATTTTGAGACTCATAAACCCATAAATTCATTTGCTCAAGATCCTCAAGGCTGAGATAGGATAGTTGCTGACAGTGACAGTTTACCTAAGGAATCATGGGACATACTTGTACATACTGTATCTCCTGTTCTAGTGATGAGTAGTGTTTACTAAGGATGATTATGGACTAATATATTCTATTCTTGTGTATCCATGGCATTCCTACATCCCATGATGCCTTGCACAAAATATGCGCTAACATCTGGTGGAGAGTAAACAGCTGTAGCAATGTCTACCGGCTCACAGTCAACAACTTGTGGGAGACACTAAAACTGAGGTAGAAACACTACAATTTGACTATCAATGCTCAACATGGATAACCGCTCATAACCACATCTCAAATTTGGTTTAACAGACTATTTGACGTTTTTTTAAAGAAAGAAGTACAGTCTTGATATTCCACAGTGACCTGTAGGCTATAGGATAGAAGTAGCTTACAGGCATTGGCTGCCTGTTTCAAGGTCAAAGTAATGATGGTCAAGATATTTGCACTACATTACAGTGTCACACCACAGACCACCATAGAATGGTAGACAAATGACTCCATCATCATCTGATGACTGCAAAGAAGTTATTGTTGTGAGTTACTTGTGAATATCTGATACAGTACATCATTAAATTGACCTGCACTTTGTTTCCTTGACTGAGCAGGTTTAAAATGCCACCAGGCTAACTTTAGCAGAGTGAAATGACAAAATATCTGATATCGTAACAGTGACCTTTTACAAATATCACATGACATGAGTGCCGTTCCCTAAATGTTCATATTTTGAAAGAAACTACCATTCCTCAGTAGACTGAATGAGATTTTTGTCAGCGGTCTGTAAAATCTTGTCCAACAGATTCTACAAAAGAAAACATCTGTGAGCAGATCATGGACAGGTCATTTCATATACTTTCTCTTTTTCTTTCATGTTCATCTCAACAAGTTAAGATGATAAATGATAAATGTTAGACAGAGAGAGGCAGAGCAAGTATAGAAACAACAAGAGAGAGGACTGACTTCCTTTTTGCTCCTTTTTCTTTTTCTCTCATGATTAATTACCTTGAGCAGCGCCTGACCAGCTTATTAATGATTGGCCATAATATGTTATCCCAAGGGGATGAGAGGCAACTCTCTCTCTCTCACACACTATCTCTCTCTCTTTCTCCCTCTCTCTCACACACACACACTATCTCTCTCTCTCACACACACTATCTCTCTTTCTCTCTCTCTCTCTCTCTCTCTCTCTCTCTCTCTCTCTCTCTCTCTCTCTCTCTCACACACTCTCTCTCTCTCTCTCTCTCTCTCCCTCTCTCTCTTTCTCTCTCTCACACACACTATCTCTCTCTCTCTCTCACACACACACACACACACACACACACACTATCTCTCTCTCTCTCACAAACACTATCTCTCTCTCTCTCTCTCTCACACACACACACACACACACACACTATATCTCTCTCTCTCTCTCACTCTCTTTCTCTCACACACACTATCTCTCTCTCTCTCTCTCTCTCTCTC
>BRDA01037089.1:0-13323 GCA_036984385.1 Crenuchus spilurus | reverse complement strand
AGGGCCAGAATGTTTGCTGATTGGCAGGTGTTCAAATACTTATTTGCAGCAGTAACGCACAAATAAATTATTAAAAAATCATACATTGTGATTTCAGAATTTTTTCTTTTAGATTATGTCTAATCTAATGTTTATATATATATATATATGACTGGAAATATATTGGCTTTGATCAGTAAATTCAAATGATGGCCCTGACTAATAACTAGCTGTATGTGCTTAATCACCGTAGTTAAAAATGATTGGTATTAAATAAAAAAACAACAAGTAGATAAAGTGCTTGTAGTGGACCAACTCAATACAAGATAATGATGTTTCCATTTTTGAATTCTTCTTGAGCAGGCAGGACTGAGCAGGGGGAGGAGTAACACAGGGCCTGTATGAGAAACTCTACTCTTCACTATTCAAGTAAGTTTACACAGCAGAATGAGGTGCAGATGACGTCAGTGTGTTTGCTTAGTTGAAGGGGAAAGGTGCAGACAAAGCTGAGATCTATACTTCCTTTCTTTGTGCTCCCACTCAGCCACTTGTTTCCCAGATGGGCTTTCAGAGAAGCAAAACAAGGAAGTGTGAGTTGCGAATGAGAGAGAAACGCTTGAATAGATGAATAAACAGATGTTCTTTCAGCAGCAGCAGTAAAAACCAGGCTGAAGAGGGAGTCAAAGACAAAAGAGTTCACTAGAACAGAGAATACGGGGACTCTTCTTAGTATATAATGTTCTGTCATTAGTCAAAAGTGAAATAAAATCATCTAAAATCAATGCAAATAATTATTCTGTATTGATTGAGTAATACAGTCTATAAACCTTAAAATAAAAGTTGGATTCTGCATGGTTTGGATGTAAGATTCATAGCAAAACCTTCTTTAAAGAAACTTCTTTTGTAGTCATAATTGAATTAAAAGAGGAAATCTGTCATATATTACTGTATATTCATATTATATTCATTACACATGAATGTCAGGCATTTTTTTAAGGTGCATGCTGTTTGAATAGTAATTTACTCAAAACCCAAATTAAATGTTCTATTTTAAATTCTGGATCACTGCTTTTCATAAGCTATAAGCCAAACTGATCAGCAGTAAAACATTTTTTATTCATTTTGAATTCAATTCTGAACAATAATGAACTTTTCATGATGTACTATTTTTGGGATGCACTAGCACAGTCTTATGCATACATGTGACACATTTTATAAATGTAAAAAAAAAATCAAAGTGAAAATATGTAATGTGTAAGTCCACCACTTTAGAAAACATTTAAATATTGTCAGCACATTTTAGTGTCCAGTTTCTTTTCTCTGAATTTATCACACTGGGGAAAAAAAAGCATATGCCATAAATTTAAAACATCTTAAATGTGTCAGAAAGTCCACATGACATGCTACTTTTTGTTCTCAAAAATGTTAAATTAAGTAAATAAAGACTAAGTGTGCATTAAAATGTGCCTAAGTTTTTTTTACCGGTTTAACCAGGGGTGCCCATCGCTCTTTAGAATGGTTCCACAGTGTGTTCTTTGAACAATGCCATAGAAGTGCCACTTTAAAGAAGCATTTAAGTGGCTGGTTCTATAAATAAGCTTTTTCTCTAACTCAATACATAATTCTTTTCCAAAGTCAAAGTTCATCTTAGGACCTTTATTTTGATTCTTCAAGTATTCAAACTTTTCGTCACATTCACACACCTCGATTACAATAAGCATCTTTAAAAATGCCGTTTTAAAGGTTCTTAAAGGAGCCAAAATTGGTTGTTCTATGGTTCAAATAACCTTTTGTGTCACCTTTATTTTAAGACTGAAACCTTAAATAAGACTAGTGTAGAACTCTATTATTGTCCTACTCGTAGTCAAGCTAGTTGCTGGTGTTCTACAACTGAGTTAAGGTCCCAGACAAGAAGAACCCAAAGTAGGCCATGGCTATCCCAGGCCTGCAAGTTTAATATCAACAAAAAGCATGTTATAGTGCTCAGTTTCAGTCCTGTGCATAGCTGTGTGTGATTATTAATATTAAAGTGCTGTTTTATTTTTGTTCCATATCACATGGTAAAATTAAAGGATACTGCAATCTCTACATTTTTACACTTTATTATGTAAACAAAAATTGAATCTACACTCAGTGTCCATTTCATCAGCTCCACTTACCATAAAGGTGCACTTTGTACAGACTGTAGTCCATCTGATTCTCTGTGTACTTTGTTAGCCTCATTCAGAGTTGCCAGGTTTGTGGTTTTCAAGCCAAATTGGGCTTGTTTGAAAATCCAGTCGCGGGTGAAAATTCAAGGGTGGCGGGGTGCGTTGTTTTTTGGGCTACTTTCAAAAATAACCGTGGCCGCCAAAAAAAAAAAAAAACCAAAAGTGGGTGTTGCCTAAGATATTACTTCAACACGGTGGGCAAACACGTATAAGTCGACACTAAGGAAGTTTGAATACAACAATAACAACGAAGAGAACATAACAATACAAGAAAAGAGAGAGAGAGAGAGAAGGTGAAGAGAAAACAGTCACTAGCTAATATTCCAGGTAAATGGGGAAATACAGGAGGAGGTATTGCAAGGACTGGGAAAAAAGACAAAGGTTTGATGGATCGATAATAAATCCTTTATAAACAAAATATAAGTCATACACTCATAGTTGTTTTGCCATTCGCTTCATACGTGTGACAGACATATATTGGGCTAGTTTAAGCTTCTGGAGGGCAGGTTTTAGACTGACTTTGGGCTGGATATTTATGCTGGACCTGGCAACCCTGGCCTCATTTCACCAGTTCTGTAATGACCAGGATGACCACAGAGCCGGTATTACTTGGATGGTGGATCATTTTCAGCTCTGCAGTGACACTGATGTGGTGGTGGTATATTAGTGTGTGATCAGACACAGCAGAGCTGCTGATGTTTTTACACAAACTGTGCTGAGCTGCTGTCTGTGACTTCATATCTACAAGGTGGACCAACAAGGTAGGTGTGTCTAATAGAGTGGACTTATACAAGCATAACACACCCTAACACACCACCACCATATCACTGTTCATACACATCATACATTGCCAAAAGAATATCTGCTGTATGGGAGTTGTGTTCATTGCACCTATATGAGGGAATCTGTGTGTAAAGATGGGGTCATTGAGTGTATATTATGACACATTGATTTACATCAAAACAAGATGCTGCAGGAATGAAAGAAAAGTCCAACATCTATCTTTTATGATTAATAGCACTGATTAGAGAAGCACAGAAGCGCAGAGTGATTAGATTAAATTTCATGACTAGCAGTGTTGGGAAAACTCTCTTTGGGCATCAATGGGGAAAGCAATGATATAAAAGCAGTGAACATTGAGAGAAGCTGATGTATGCAACACTGGCAGTTTCTTTAGTCTGCTACAGCTTTTATAATTGTGAATATTACAGCAACTGCTATTTAAACTAAGCATGGAGGTCAAAACATGGCTTCTGTGTTTTCATTAAAGACATGATCTGTGATAGTGTCCATGATACGGTCCATCAACGTGGCAAAGACTTTATAATGAGATTTTTTATGCTTTTAAAATGATGGAATGAAGGATACTCATTTGGTTTGCTCCGTATTATCTCCGCATGCATGTGAACATTTTTCACTCAGAACTTTTTTAGGCACGCTACTATAATGAATGTGCATTCAGGGTTTGAGAAAGGGAAATAAAAGATTTTTTTAAAGTTAAGATTACATATTGTGTCGCCGGCTCTTTTGGGAGTGCTGATGTGATGAATTCAATGATGTGTGCAGCTTCACCTTTCTCTAAGGAAACCGATTGGAATCCACAGCTAAACCCACCTCCTTATTGCTGGACCTATTGACCCCAATTTTCACATCTAGTTCCATTCCCCCACCCAAGGACGAGTTCCTTCTTTATCTCTTTTGCTTTTCTGCCCATGTACCAGGACTCCCACACACTGACTGTGAATGTGTTTTGTTTCTGCTCATCTCTGTTCAGAATCAATTAACCCCTGTGTCCCTGTGGACTCCGCTGTTTCTTCTAGTCAGGTACAATGCTGTGCACTACTGGACTTGTGACACGCAGCCACAGCCGTATGAAAAATATTGACTTTTTTTTGTCACCTTGTGTGGCATTCTGTGGGCTGGTCTGGGTTAGGGCCGTGCTGACTTTGTAGCTTGAACCCACTGTTGATTTGATTCTGTGGACGAACAGTACAGTATAAACAGGGTTTATATTCATAGAAAGATTTTACTTCCAAGGACACGCTGGCTGTCAGTCTGTGTATAGCCGCAAAACTCAGCTCAAAGTTTGAGTCTTTGATAGAAATGCTTTATACTGAAAACTGCATTTTGACCCACCTACTACATTTATTCATCCCTCCATTCACCCACCTAGCCATCCAACTGAGATATGTAAGGTCATGTGCATTCAAAGAGCTTCGTGTGCAATGCATATGAGAATGCTAGATTCAATTAAAGCCAATTTTAGATTAAGCCTTTTGCAATTAGAATACAGTTTGTACTGCTTTATTAGGCCATGGCACCGTTCTTTGTGGTAAAATTACTTGGCTAAATTAAATGAGAGAGCAGCAGGGTCCTTTCAATGACTTAAATATGCAAGTGTCTCATGTAGTTTGTTAACATTCTGCTCAATGGCTCCTAATAATGCTGTGAAAGCAAAGAAAATCAATGCCAAGTGAGCTGACCTGAATTATTCAATGAATAGAATATGGTTCCTTAACTCTACGTTCTAAGTACACTAAAGCACATAGACAATCAATAACCTTCTCTGTCGTCCATAAAACTGCACACGCACTGAGCATCTAAATACAGGTAAATGTTCCAGCACTTGATTACTTAATGATCACTAAGCAATGCTAGTCCTTTGTAGAACAATAATGACCAAATGTCAAAATCTGAGCTTGTTCTGAACTAATTGCTGTATATGAATGAGCAGCTTGTGTACAGGTGTTGTAAATAATGGCTGAACACCACGACTTCCTCCTCCCCAGCTTTTCTTTAGATGAGGGGTCATAACCTACAGCCTCATTAATACCAAGAGGTCAAGCAGTCTGCACTGAAAAACGCCCAAGCTTGACCACCCAACCACAAGCACCAACATCATCCCTCTCGACACGTTACTTGTGAGTACTTCTGTAGTACTACTGCGGACAACACATAGGATCTACAAGTTAGAATGTGAACAAGAAAAATGGTTTGCAGTGGTGTTGACAGTAACCAGAACCATTTTAAAAAGTAATTGTGAACAAGTCATATATATATATATATATACACACACATACATACAGTGTATCACAAAAGTGAGTACACCCCTTAGTGAAAGTTCCTGAAGTGTCAGTATTTTGTGTGGCCACCATTATTTTCCAGAACTGCCTTAACTCTCCTGGCCATGGAGTTTACCAGAGCTTCACAGGTTGCCACTGGAATGCTTTTCCACTCCTCCATGACAACATCACAGAGCTGGCAGATATTCGAGACATTGCGCTCCTCCACCTTCCGTTTGAGGATGCCCCAAAGATGTTCTATTAGGTTTAGGTCTGGAGACATGCTTGGCCAGTCCATCACCTTTACTCAGCCTCTTCAATAATACAGTGGTCATCTTAGAGGTGTGTTTGGGGTCATTATCATGCTGGAACACTGTCCTGTGACCCAGTTTCCGGAGGGAGGGGATGATATTCTGCTTCATTATGTCACAGTACATATTGGAGTTCATGTGTCCTTCAATGAAATGTAACTCCCCAACACCTGCTGCACTCATGCAGCCCCAGACCATGGCATTCCCACCACCATGCTTGACTGTAGGCATGACACACTTATCTTTGTACTCCTCACCTCATTGCTGCCACACATGCTTGAGACCATCTGAACCAAACAAATTAATCTTGGACTCATCAGACCATAGGACATGGTTCCAGTAATCCATGTCTTTTGTTGACATGTCTTCAGCAAACTGTTTGCAGGCTTTCTTGTGTACAGACTTCAGAAGAGGCTTCCTGCTGGGGTGACAGCCATGCAATTTGATGTAGTGTGTGGCGTATAGTCTGAGCACTGACAGGCTGACCCCCCACCTCTTCAATCTCTGCAGCAATGCTGACATCACTGCTGTGTCTATATTTTAAAGACAGAATTTGGATGTGATGCTGAGCACATACACTCAGCTTCTTTGGACGACCAATGTGAGGTCTGTTCTGAGTGGACCCTGCTCTTTTAAAACGCTGGATGATCTTGGCCACTGTGCTGCAGCTCAGTTTCAGGGTGTTGGCAATCTTCATGTAGCACAATTTGTCTTTTAAGGTCCTCAGAGTTCTTTGCCTTGAGGTGCCATGTTGGAACTTTCAGTGACCAGTATGAGAGAGTGTGAGAGCTGTACTACAAAACTGAACACACCTGCTCCCTACACACACCTGAGACCTAGTAACACTAACAAGTCACATGACATTTTGGAGGGAAAATGACAAGCAGTGCTCAGTAATGTACACTGTTATATAAGCTGCACACAGACGACTTTTCATTGTGTCAAAGTGTCATTTTGTCAGTGTTGTCCCATGAAAAGATAAACTTACACATCTGCAGAAATGTGAGGGCTGTACTCACTTTTGTAATACACTGTTTGACTTGTTCATGATTCCTCTGATTGTATCCATCCATCTTATCACTGGTATTCTTTGTCTTTTCCCTTCACCTGTTCCAGCATGACTGTCTTCTCAACTGACCTGGTTCTTCTCATAATGTGTCCAAAGTAAAAGCTTCAGTTTGGTTATCTGGGCTTCCAGTAAAAGCTGAGGAAAACACTTTTAATTCATTTTAAAGTGAATTATTTTGTTAGAATTTTCTCAATGATGTTTGGTCCTCAGCAAACAAACATGCACACACACACACACACACACACACACACACACACATGCAACAGGTGTGTGTATCCATGAACATTCAGATATATCTCTTCGGTGCATGTAAAGTCAATCATAAACAAAAGATTGTGCACTGAGCATGAAATATCTTTCAGAGAAAGAGCTGAAAGAGAGAGAAGCATGGTGTAGTGAAGGCTAAAGTGTAGAAAGGGAGGGAGAAAGGGGAACACTCTCTTTTGAACAAACGTGTGAACAAAAGGCTGCTCAAACTGTCGGGCCCGAAGCCTGGGGTGTTTACGGCTTCTGTATCTATAACCAACAAATCACGCCTTCCCCCTCACTGCAGCCCCTCAGCCACCTCGCTTTATTGGGAACAGCAAATTAGGGCCCCGTCCATCTGGGTGTTAGCACCAATTATGGGAGGAAGCTGTCAGCCCAGATTAGAGCCAGTGGGCAAGGCGGGCGTATGAGCGGCTTGTATTAGTGAAAGAGAGAATTATTAGTGAGTGAGAGAGGAAGAGTAACTGAATAACTGTCACTCTACTAAAGGTTTAAAATCCATTACAGTGAATCAAATTTAAGTAATTATTTTGGTGAAAAAAAAATCATCCTGGACCATCACACTAACAAACCCTTTCTCTGTCATGTACAGCTATTTATAAGTCATTATCATCTCTGTGCAGTGGTTTTAATGTTAGTTCTGCAGACTCTTTAGCCTCTTTAGAAATCAAGCATTCCACCTGCTGGCCAGTAAAGACAAGTACAACAAAACATACAGTAAAGAAAAACGGCTGAAGAGCTAAACATTGATGAGAAAAAGCGTGAAAGATTAATGCATGAAAGGTTTACTTTCATTCTCTTTGCACAGTATTTATGGAATAAGTCATAGATGGTAAGATAAGTCAAGAGCTGACCTCCAAAAACCTTAAGGGCGCATATCAGGACCTACATTTAAATTCCTCCCTGTTAGCCATATTTTGTATTACAGTCCTAAAAACTATATAAGATGAATAACTGAATCTGCAGTTTAAGGGTCTATCAGGTCATTTTAATAACAAGACTGAACTGAGACCTGAAACACAAATGAAAGACCAGGAGAGTGATGAAAAGGCCCTAATCATACTTTCGTGTGGTTTGTTGTCTCTTTTGTTGCTGCTCTTTGGCACTGTGGCAAAAACTTTTTTTTCTTCTGCCAGCACCACAAAAGAGCCATCATTAACTTTTTGCTCCATGGGAATGCAAAAAGACCCAGCCTACACCCCCAACCACCCCCCACCCCCGTTCTCTGCCTGTTTGTCAAGGCCTCTCATTTGCGAAGACCAGGTGTGCAGAGGCCTGGGACAAGGGAAGGGGGGTGGGGTGTTGTAGAGAACGAGAGAAGTGTTGGAATAGAGAGAGGAGGGGTGGGGAACACACAATGGAAGTCCGAAACCATGCCAGAGGGCAGTGATGCGCACCGTCCGAGCTGATGGAGTGAACTAGTGGATGAGTGGAGGAAGAGTGGGGGGGGGTATGGAAAGCCAAAAAAGCAAACGGAGAGGAGGATGGAAGGAAAAGAGAGAGAATGCATGGAGGAAGAGTTGCAGGTGGGGGAGGTGGAGGAGTGGGAGCAGGACTAATAGGGCCTAATTGAATTGGATGTGCCGAGCAGACAGAGGCTGTGGAAGTAATCTGATGTGTCACAGCAGATAAAGAGCGGCTGATCCAGAGTGTCCGCCTCATGTGACAGACTGTAACATAGCCTGCGAGAGGGCAGCGGCGCCCTTTGTCTGCAGCCACAAAGGGAGGCAGGAGGGCCTGGCAGGCAATAACAGCCCCTGCCCCAGCCTGGCCAAACTGGAGGAGGGGCACCAGCATCCCAGACCATAGGAAGCAGGTTCAGGAAGATTGGGAAGTAGCAGAAATGCTGAGAGAAATCCAGTCTGAGATAAATGTACGTACTCTAAACTGAACTGAAGTGAAATTAAACTGAATTCAATTTAATTCAACCGGTTTGAATGGAATAAAATGGGACGGAAGTAAACTCAGTTCATTTGAGCTGAACTACTGAACTTAAGTGAAGTGAATTGAACAAAACTGAAAATAACTGTGTCACAAGCATAATTAATAGGGAAGAAATAAACGAACTTAAAACGAGCATCTACAGTATTGAGGAAAGTACACAAAGGAGTGCAGTAAAGTAAAAAAGTAAAGCTTTTGCTCTACGGCCATCATTGTAATTGTTTTAAAAATGGAAAAAGTGGCTCCTGTATCAATAATGAAGCAGTAGAAGTCTTTTGGGAAATGATACCAAATGCAGACTTCCTCATCTTAGCACAATGACCTCTGATTGGTGGACAAGACGAGATCATGTGATCCAGACTTGGCACCATTATGTGAAAATGCAGGTGGCTGGAGTGGGAATGAGAACCAGTGAGTGTGTCCTGTTTCCCCCACTCTCTCCCAAAACACAAGAAAGTGGCCTGAGAGCACAACATGTCCGCTGTCAGGGCTCGAGCTAAAACGTTTCCGCTTTGTTTGTGGGCCAGATTTTTATTCAGGGCTCTGCTGGGCAGTGCTTCCGTTCTGCCATTCAATTACTGCTTGTTCACCACAAACTGCACTGAATAACTCACAGATTAATCGGAGAAGCATGTCTGTACTCATCACAACACTCCAGGTGGAATTTTAAAAAGAACATAAATACATTTCAAAGAAACCTCAATTTTTTTTGCACTTTACTCCAAACGACGTCAGAGATGTTCACGTTATTAGTTTTAGGAGCTGCTACTCATGTCAACACTCATGAATGTTTATGCTCCGTCAGTCTGGATGAACATGCCAGTTGTTAAACGTGTCTGTTTTCTCTTATTATTGATTAAAAAAACATTGTGACTTCGTCTTTTTCAAGCCTGCAACAGTCCAATTAAGATTGATGTTGCTCTCTCTGTAACCGATGCAGCCTCAGAAGTTGGTCAGTCATTTGACCCTGGGAGGAATGGGGTGTAGATGTATGAGGTATAAGAGGACAAGGGTGTTTGGCATATTTGGGATGGGGGTGGGGACAGTGGGTTTATGGATTATATGGGATGGATGTATGGGGTAAGGGTAAGTGCTGGGCAATAAAAAACGATCTCAGTTTGTTTCACAATCATTTTTCCCTCGATGACGATGATAAGCCGGGACAATAGAATTCGATAAGCATTAATGTTCGTTTCCATTTCACGTCTAAGAAGCTTGACAGTGAGTTAGTGCGAGACTGCTGCTCGTTAGACAGATCCTCCTCACCAGCGCCGCCACCGGTTACACACTAATCACAGCACACTATCAGACTGCACACTGAACTGCATGCTGTGTTGTAGGAGCGCATATGGGAGTGCAAAAACGGGGTTAAACTGAGTGTGCACATGAGTAGATACAGCTACGAGCAGAGAAACGAACAAACGACAACTTGAGCTGAGATGATATCTCATGGAGGTGGATGTATAAGGTATACAGTGGTAACCCTACTTACGAGTTAGCTGGTTTGCTCATTAGCTGGATGCATTTTCCCCATAAGAATACATGTAAAACTGATTAATCCGTGTCAGCCGGCCAATATACAGTATACTTTAATATGTAAATAATGTGTTTATATGGGTTTTTAAAACATAAACGAGACGACGGTGCTCGTGTAGGCTGGTGGCTAAGGAGGACAGGAGGACGGGTGTACGTGTATGGCATGGTTACACTTATCATATGAAAAGTAAAAGTAAAATGTATCTAACTTTCTTGTTCACTACCTTTTGCTGTCTTTGTGTCACTTTCACTAGCACTTTCACTTTCACTGGACAGCGGTCAAAGGTAATGACTGACCTCTTCTACGCTAGCATCTAGGGGATGCTACGACCGCAGCGCCCCTAGCGGTTTGGCATAGTTGAAGAAATTTATGCTACTTGAGTAAGGGGTGTAGAGACTTGGTGAGCTTGTGAGTATGGGGCTGGATGATTTGAACAGTCTGTAGACTGCATAGAGTGGAGTATATGGGCTGGATACTGTGGAGGGGTGAATGTGTGTGTATGGGGGGGTTGGAGTCTGTGGATGGTGTGAGGGCGTGTATGCATGGGTAAGGGGTGTGTGGGATATATTGGGTGGGATGTTGTAGGGAAGTGAAAGGGTGGGGGTGTATCTGCAGCTAAATGCAGGGCAGAGTAGTTGGACAGGAGGGGTGAGTGTAACACACAGTGGGTAGTGGAGGTCCAGGGCACGCAGATGTGTGATTGCGGTGGACTAAAACCTTGCCAAGCCCTGCTGTGTGGGGTCGCAACCCTTACAGAATCAGTGCTTCTGCATGTCAGAACTAATGCAGGTCTTCCGGATCCCAGCAGAGAGAGAGAGAGAGAAGGGGGGTGGGATTAAGGAGAGGGTAAGGGGTTCTCCCAAGCTGATTGGGAAAACCATCAGGTGCATGGGCTCACAGCAAGCGGATGTCAGGAAAGACAGCGAGAGGCCTGTAGGGCTTAAACACAGACAGGTACATTAGATAGAACTGAACGTTTATACTGTCCTCTGACCCAAAGTCCAGTCAGGCTTTGGCTCTGAAACAAGTGCCCATTCATATTTTCATCCAGCGTTCCCTGCTCAGTATCTCTCACACTTTTCTTCTTCATATCTTTTGTCCACCCCTGGTGACACAGCCGTCTGTACACTGTACCACTTTGTGCCTGGCCAGACTTGACTTCCTGTGATATCATCAGTGCGAGACAGATGTGCTCTGTCTGTGCCACTCTGTGCCAGGTTTAGATGGTTTCCTCCAGTCCATCATCACTATGAGACGGTGACAGACTGTCTGTGCCATGGTGTACAAAGCCCGAGCACATTTCTCTTTATCACAGCCTTTTCCACCCGACAGCAGGGCTGCTAATGTGCAATGAGATTCAGTCATTCATTCTAACCCACAGCACGTGACTCTGAATGAGACAGTTTTAGTCAGTAACTCTAAAAAACAAACAAATCAAAACAGTCAAGAAATATGTCTTCATAAGATATACAGCTTGGCCAAGGCAAACACCTAAAAATCACATTATTCAGTTGATATATAAAGATGTCATTTAGAGTGATGCCTAGCGCATTATATTATAGATACAGACAAACTTCCCAATTTCTTTTCAGTGGTGAGTATTGGAGGCAGGATTCACAATATGAATAACAGTCATTTTATTTACCCTCCTGGTGTGTTGTGGACTTATAATGTTGATACATTAATGATAAAATAGTGGTGTATTTCTTTTAGGGCCTATTTTGCTCATAACACCATGAATATATAGACTTTATTTTTTTATGCATCATGCAATGAAATCCACACAGTTTGTACTGACTGAAGTCAAGACCAGAAGGAATGCTGCTGTGTTGCATGAGTTACAGATAAATGGAGATGAGACGAAGCAACAGGTTGCTGTGGACAGAGTCACGGCGCCACCGTGAGGCCGAAGTGAATTACAGTCTTGCCAGAAGCCTGCATGAGCCTCAGTTCAGGCTACATGAGGCCAACTGTGTTGAAACACCTGCTCCGATGACAGGACCATAGTTCTTTGTATAATAGCATGCTTTGGCAGTTGTTGTGTAATTACATAACAGTCCAGATCCTCAGCTATTTAGAGTTATACTAACAAATGACTGAAATAAGGGCAGAATTACAGCTTTGTGCTTCGCATCAGTCTTAAACTATTCAGTATCATTTACATGCAAGAATTGCTTTGATTGTAATCGATGCGTATCGAGTATAAAATAATGAGAAAACTCAACATGTGCTTATAATATTCACTGTATTATTATTATTATTGAAACTATCATCACATTCCACATATGGGCTGCTGGAAGTTACTGATACGGCTTGGTTCCTTACTCACTCGAGTGGTCTGGGGAATAAAAGCACATACTCAGGACAATAAAGCGTGTGTGTGTGTGTGTGTGTGTGTGTGTGTGCTGGAGAAACCCGTCCTTGCGGCATCATCGTCGGGTCAGTTTTATTTTTGTTTGCACAGCAGGGTGAAGTCAATGAGCGGCCACTCACAGCTGCGAGGCGGCCTTGTCAGATTGCATGGAATCTGCTCTGCATCTCCCATCTCCTTCTGCTCCACACTGTACTGCAGAGTAAACCACTCACTTTGACCCAAAGCCCCTTTTAGTCAGTCTCATATGTGCTCTCTCTTCCTGTTCCACGTGGCTCCTTATCCCACTATGTGCTCTAATGCTGCCTCTGCCCTGAACACTCGTGACCCGCTGACCCCGCGGTGACCTCTATTAGGCAGCCTCTCACTAAGCCGTGCTTAATCCTGTCAAAGCGTTATTACTGTAATGATGAGTGTGACTTAGGTGTGTGTGTGTGTGTGTGTGTGAAAGCTTTTGCAGTTCATTCATTCATCACTTTATGTCATTTTGTGTCATCTTTAGAGTTGCAGGGGACACAAGGTAGTACATGCTTACATGGCTGAGAGCTGATTTAATTGACCTTTTTTGATATAATC
>BRDA01037082.1:20804-32816 GCA_036984385.1 Crenuchus spilurus | reverse complement strand
ATAAAATATTAGATGTCGTCACCTCCACATCATTTCATTCAGTTTTTATTCACAATTTGTTTAGTGTCCCAACTTTTTTGGAATCTGGTTTGTACATACATATATCATAGTTTCATATATATTTATATTTAGTGTTTATTTAGTGTTTTAAATGTTATGTTATGTTATGTTGCACTATGGATCTGGTGGAGGTGAACTTACAGTCTGTGTTTCTTATTTGGCAAAATCTGTAATTCTACAAGGAGCAACCAAACTGCTACACTGCCAACTTTGTTTATTTGAAGGACATTCAACATCATGTGACTAAGCCTCCTGTGAAGACGTGTCAGTTTTTGTTTCATTATAAATAACAAATGCTTAAATATGTGAACACTTTTAGACATAACGTGTGTTGTTTTGTGACTCATATGTATTGAAAAAAGTATATATTAAAGCCATAATTTAATCTCTCATACAATTCCTGTACTGTATTAGCCTTTTTTAAACTGAGGAGTCTTTTTATGTCACACAATAGGACACAGAACAGTTCACCAAAATTGTTCAGCAAACAGTGAAAGATCTGACCAAGTTAATGAGACATAAAAATCTCTCAAATATCAGATGTCAACATTAAATCACATTAATACAATAAGTAGTGATGTTCTGTATGTGAAGGTGCTAGTTTAACCCTTTCCAAACCTCTCCTCATGACTGCCCAGTATTATTTATAGCTCTCAGAACCTGGTTTGGTTTGTCAGTACTTCATTATGTTAAATCAGGTGTAATGCTGAACTGAATAAATCTGTGATGGCTGAAGAACATCAAGCAGAATATCAAGAACTAAACTTTTATATTCTAGTTCACAATATTTTTTTTCAAAACATCCTATTTTTTCTTTGAACTGTTTAACTCCTGTTTTTTACAGATCAAAGCACATTTACTGTGAAGATAAATGGCTTTTGAGAGATGACATTTGGTTATTGTTTATGTGATTGTATCATATATGTGTGTACTCACCAACACAGATACTTTGGCTGTGTCTGAAATCAAACCCTATTTACTGTTTAGTATTATATTTAGGGTTTAGGTTTCTATTTCGGTTGTTTTGTAGTGCTGTCTGAATCCTCAGATACTTCTGAACCCACCACTTCTATTTGGTTAACATAAGGCTTCTTTTTGCACAGTAATGTTTTAAGTGACATTTGTGAATATAACTCTGTACTGTAGTGTTTGACAAAGGTACTTTCAAAGGTAGTCTCTTGCCTATGTGGATATATCAGCTATTCATGAATGATAGCTGTATATGAATTTTTGATGCTGTGCAATCTGAGGGACCTGAGATAACAGGTGTTCAGCTTATTCTTGTGCCCTTGCCATTTATGCACTGAAATTCTTACACCTTCCTAAATGATATTATGCAGTTTTCTTTTTTTCTTTTTTTTTTTTTTTTTACCTCATTATTAGCCTTAAATTGCATCCACCTTTGTTGGAATGTGTATCAGGCCTGACATGCAGAAATTTGATGTACACTAACAAAGGAAATGAAGTTGTGTTCTTGCTGTCTGTGAAATAAAAATTAAAGTGAATTTAAGAAACACTATGGCTTTTCAATTGTTTTTGTGCAACTTTTTTCTGGTTTGGGGTTGTAAATTTGAGAAATGAACCACTATAAACAAAATAAAGCATAATCTCATAATCTAATAATTAATATGCAGATTATTTAGGGAAATATATTGCTATGGTTTGGGGACAGTCTGATTACTTTTATATTGAATTATACCATTGTGAGTCAAAATTACCCACAATCTGGCTGCAGAATACATTTGAATCAGTTTTCAGAATAGATACATTATTTTTCTACATAATCTCCTGCTTTCAACACATTTTGTGCATCTAACAAGCTTTCATAGTCCCTCATTTAAACATGTTTTTGGCTGAGCTATGAGACGCGAATGTGGTGCTGTCTTAACCTCCTTATCAGACGTGAACCTCTGTCCTCTTATGACTTATTTCAGGAGACCAAACAGATGATCGTCCAATCGGGCATGATCAGGACTATAGGGAGCCTTTAATACTTCAAAACAGTTTTTAGAGAGTCCCAAACGTATGGGCAGCTGTGTGCAGATGTGCATTGTCATGAAACAAGACAACACCCTCAGACAGCAGTCCCTTGTTTGAGTTTTAGTAAGTGTGGCAGCTATTTTTTTTGTTGCACTGCAGTCATAAATGAACTAATACATTCATTAATTCAGTGTGACACACATAAATCTTTCCTGTTTTTGGGGGTTATAATGATTTATTAGCTATTAATGATTTACAAATTATTATTATTATTATTATTATTATTATTAATCTCAGAGTAGTATTCAATTCCTATTTCGCGTCATATTAAAAAAGTTGTATATTTATTTATTTATTTATTTATTATTGTTCATGACGCTGTGCGCGCGCTCGCGGTCGTGGAGTGACGTCACGGCATCATGTCGACTGGCCGCGTGCGCCATCTTGAGAGGAATAAAAAATCTCGGGCGATGCGCGCGGCGCGCTGAGCGGACCCGAGCGCTTCACCAACGGTTTGGGCCGCGCTGCGATTCCCACAAGGCGACAGCGGAGAGAGGCCCCCCCGGCGACGGCGCATCGATGGCAGGTAAAGACTGTGAAAGTTTTGTAGGCGGAGGGGAAGAGGAGGTGGAGAGGAGAGATGAGAGAGGGAGGGGGGTGTAAGTCAGATCTGCCGCCACCAGCGCGGCCTACACGGTCTCCAACTGTAACTTCACCCCCAAGCTGAGAGACCCCCTGTTTAAGAAGCCGTACAAACACTTTCTCCTGCTCGTATCATGGTCTATCTGCGCCGTCGTGTCAGGATCTTTTCCTTCTTTTTGCCTCCTCAGGGGTCGGAGGAGGCAACGATTTCCAGTGGTGTTTCTCCCAGGTGAAGGGCGCCATAGACGAGGATGTGGCGGAAGGTAAGCGCCAGACTGAAGTCATATCTTCTCACTAGTTCATTTAAACCAGCCCTGCTATGTGTACAGCTCTGGAGAAACCAGTCCAGCCCAAGCTGTAGATCCCAAAACCTCTGGACTGTGATCAAGATGAAGACTTATTGTCAAACCCGACCGGCTTCACATTTTTAATTTCAGCTCCAGGAGTGGCATTAGGGCTGTGTTCCAAAATGAACACATGCTGTCCGCTCTTGCGCCCTTCTGAGGCAGGAAGTCGTGTCCAATTCCGATTTTTGCGTAACAAATTCTGTTTTAAAACTCTGTTTTGGAGAGTTTGTGTAGATTGTGGTATTTTGACAGCGTATTGAATCTGTTTTAAACGTCAGTTGCCTACCAAAGGCTTTATCTCAATGCTGCCTACTTAGGGATCAAGACATCTACTTTCAATTTCAGACACAGCCAACAGAACAAATCAGGCTTATTGCATCAAATATTGATTTCTCAAGAACATTCGCTGATATTGTTTGAAAATTGCATTTTCCAGGTCTAATAACCTTTTTTGGGGGGTTCTGACTATTTCTTAATTTTCTGTAAATAAAAGCGATAAATGATAATTATATTTGGAATTTAGGGGATATGTCAGTAGTTTATAGAATTAAAGTGTTAATTTTATTCAAAAACACGCATACAAATAAGTAAAAGCAGATAAATTGTCCCTCTGCAGTGCTCTTCTCCAGAGCTGTATATGACTTAGCTTTAGCCACTTAGCAGGCTAATGAGCTAACTGTCTGGCTAACGGGTTAGCCTGGGCTGCGTGGTTAGCGTTAGCGCCTGAGGATGCAGAGCGCTGTTTAACCTGCATTGGGAAATATAGAAGTGCAAAAATGCGCAGATGTTATTTTGCGTTTGCTGGGATAAAACCGGTCCGGCATGTTGAGCGAGTCTTCTTCGCGCGAGACTGCCGTTACCGAGCAGCGTTAGCAGATCTACAAGGGTGTGTGTGCGCGCGCGTGCATAAGGGATGATTCAGTGCCTCAATATTACACTTATACAAAGTCTTACAAGAAGCCTGCGACGACTGTCCTTTAATGTTGAGCTTATATAATAGTTACAGAACATTATGCATGGATGTATATGGCATGTAATACTTATAGAACAGTATGCCTTATGTATATGAGTATAAGATAATGTGGACAGTTTCAGTATGCATTAATGGTGCAGGTGGCATAATAGTTTTGGAACAGTATATGCATGTATGTAAGTGTATAACATAAGGCAGATGTTGACATGCGTTGATGGTGCATATTATGTAATAGTTATAGAAGATTATGCATGTAGTTATATATGAGTAACATGGACAGTGTTGACATGTATGTGTGGTGCAGATGACATATTAGTTTTTGAATAGTGTGTATTGTGTATCTTGGTATAACATGGCTGGTGTTGACATACGTTAATGGTGCAGTTGATATTATATAATACCCATACATATGTGCATACAGCTGGTGTTGACACATTTATGGTGCAGATGACAATATAGTTACTGATTTGTATGCATTATGAAAAAAGAAAAAGAATTAAAAAATATATATATATGCATTTTCTTTTAAACTCTATATGCGAAGTGTACATATGCTTTGAAGATTTAGATGATGTTATATGTTTTAGAGTAGTATGTAGGGAAGAATTTTAACATCATGGCGAGTGTTGACATGCACTGATGGTGCAACTAAAATGTCTTGTTCTGTGAAGTTGTTGAGTGTTAAGACACCGGACTGCTCTTAAGTAAAACCAGCAAAAAGTTCACTCACTTTTCTATATTAATGTTCAGGAAATATTGCATGGTAATCAATACAGCGGTTGTCAATATCTGTTGTACGTCTTATCCTTCTTTTTAGATTACTCATGTTTTCTTTCTGTACACGAATACACAAAAATGCCCGAATGTGGGGCAAAAGGGTTATAAGTAGTATATTTGATGTCTCCTGTTATACAAAATGAATGTACTTGGCTGAGGACACTTCACTCTGCAACTGTTATCCCTTATGTAAACAATCTATACTCATTATACTTATTGAACACTTTCCTTCTGCTTTGACAGACATTGCATGTTTGGAGACATTCTGATTACATTTATTTGTCCACATTGTAGCATAATTATTAAATCTTTCATATGTATGACACTGGACATTTCTTACACTTTTTAATTACTGATTTATTGTATGTTAATTTCAGTACAACAATATAAAACACATTCCATACTTTTACATACATGTCTGCTTCTCTTTTACAATATTTACAGAGTGGTGGTTTGAGTGACACTCGTTGAGAATCAGTCACTCTTTGTGTATTAAGACTGTGTGAAAACAGTTGCTGTGACAGTTGTCAGTCTTTTCTTTTGTTTTATAGTGTAGTATTGTAAGGTCATTCCAGTGCACCATTGTTTGCATGCATGTCTGGTATTGAACTTGCACAAAAGCAGTGTGAAGCATTTATTGTGTCTAGCTGTGAGGTCATGCGTAGGGGAGATGGAGACGGCAGTATACAATAATAGCACAAATTGACTCTAAGAAGGCCGAAAGCTGGAGATGAGATTACATCAGTTCTAGGTCCAGCTGAGAATATTAAGGCTGAAACTGATGTAAGTGTAAAACATTCTGATAGCTGAGAATTTTATCATTATAATGCAATTTCATCTGGTCCAGACAGTCAGTACCAATAAACATTTCAGACTTGCAGCTCTAGTGTCATGAACAGCTTTTACAACAATAAGGCTTGTCATTTTTGTGGGTGATTAATTGTGATATAAATAATTGATTAACAATTTAATAGCCTTTTTAAATATATTATTCAAAAATACATTATTGCCTCAGCCTGGTGTGATTTGCCTCACTGTGACTGTGAAATCTAATAACTGCATAATAATTATATTGTCATTTTGATTTGCTCTAATAATTGGGAACAGGTGATTGTTATTGATTGGCAGGCTAAACATCATTATAATTTTCCATTAGCACTTTGATAAATTTGTGTATCAAACTGCTTACACATCGGAGTGTGTTGATACACCCTTAGTTGTCACTAGAGGTGCAGTTTTCTTCTGCTAAATTTGAGTGGGGCTAAATTTGGCATCCGTGATGTCACTTCGGCTAAAGTACCAGAGTTGGAGAAATCTTTGTCAGCTTCCAGCTGTACTAGCAGCAGGACATGGATTCAACAGGTTTCACTTGTTCACAGTAGAGCATGATTGTTGGATCTGTGAAACTCACAGATTGAGTTGAAAGGAAGTTTGTATTAAACAGACCTCAATGCACATCGTATGACCTTCTTTAGGGGAGGAAATGATTACCCTTGAGTCTGGTAAATGAGCAACAGGGCTGTACAGTAAGATATTTATGCTTGCATTTTCAGTAAAAAAAATATTCAACATAGATTAATTCATGTGGCAGCAACATCTCGATGCAATCATAATGCAGTCCCACATCAATTCTTGTAGTCCATGATCTGATGATTTTCATTACCTGAAATGTACTACTGCATTGTGCTTCATTAGATTCCACACAAGAAAGGCAATTTAATGTGAACCCAAGTAAACCAAGGTTTTATTTTAATGTACTGCAACATGCAAATACTGCACACTGCCCCCTACAGCATAAGAGCACACAGAGATGAATCATGAGCATAATGTTTGAACAGGTGTAAAAATAAACACGTGAATCAGTGTTTTATCACCACATCAATGCTTTGGGTCATTTGCTGTTTAGGTGATACATTGATTTATTACTAAATTACCACTTTGATCTAGGCTTTGCTTTAAGTTAAAACATGGTGAATTGTAAATTTCAGGACACAGACATAGCAAATCAGTTGATACCACATTTATTACAAGATTCAATGCTCCAATATAGTCTATATTCTGTTGTCAGTGGAACAGGCTAACTGAGCCAGCCAATATCAAACAAGCCATCAAATAGTCAGACTATCAGCATTTTTTTTAGAAGAAACATTCTTGTTATAAAGCAAAATTAATTAGTATAATCAGCCACAACCAACCCAAAGGACATTGTTTACATTTTCATATAGACAGTCAATTAAAGCCACAAGTTCTACCAAACAAAATATATATAATGTAGCAAAACGTGACGTCTGTTCCCAAACCCTCTATTCTAACATTTTTAGCTTGTTATTGTCCTCAAGAAGTCAAACAACTTGGATCTACTAAGACAGGGACTCAAAAAAAAACCTGTGAAGGTGTCCTGTTTTGTCCTGTGATATGGTATTTTATTATTTGTGTGATTAGCCTTTTTTGCGCAGTTTTTCAAAAATGAGACTTCTGGTGAAAGCACAATTACAAATGTACAACACATTTGTCTTGCAATTAAAAGTCAAACAGGGAAAAGAAAGTTCTGTATAGCATTGCTGAAATGTGTACATTTTATGTGTGAATACCAATAGCATGCTCATACAAGTCAGGAGTGACATGTCTCTGCACCCATTCCTGTAAAATAACTTGGGAGGGTTAATAGCATTGTGAGTGTAAGAGTAACATGAGCAATTTAGAAAATATTGATACACTTGAGTATCACAATGTTCTGTGATACTGCATTGATTCTCAATTGGTGGTTCATTTTGTCCATTTACACTCCTGACCACTTGATTGGAGTCATGTAGTCTGTCTTCATCTTTTAGACTGTTCCACTCTGACAGAAACAAGTAGTATAAGGATGCACCACTGACCGTTTTCTTAAAATTAGATTTAAAATATCAGTTTGAGCTTTGTTACATTGTTGCAACTTATCACAATAAATTAAATCATAACATCTGTATTGAGATACATATGAGCAGCACTACAAGTAGTAGGGTTGGGAAATGTCTGCCGAGTTAGCAAAGTTTTATTTTGCACATTTTGGTTGTATTTTCTTTAGTTCCTGAAATATCAATTAATTATTCAAACCTTGATATTTTTTCCACTGCTTGTATAGTATACCAAGCGAGATGCTAGTGAGCTAGTGTGTTGTCATTCATGCCATGAACACAGTGCTGCTACTTTGCTGAAAAGTGCTCTTCACTGGAAAAATAAACAAAAAGAGAAGTCAGTTTATTATAGAAACTAACTATGTATGTTGTGAAAAAGATCTGGTCTAACATTCCAAACAATGAGCGATAAGTCGATCTCTCACCTTTATTTAAACTCTGGGTACGTTGAGGGTGTCCCTTATTTGCAATCTAGCCGAGGTAATACTTAAATAAAAAAATTAATCTATATAATTATATACAAGACAAAAGACAATGTAAAAATGATGGTAATTTAATCTAAAAGGGAAGTCCTTTTCAACAAAGTAAAATAGTAAAAACAGTAAGCAAAGCAAATATAGAAAATGAAGAAAATAAATAACAAGAACTTAATAAAAACAGGCCTTCAGGAATAACTAAAATTATAAGAATAAATGGAGAGAAGTAGCTAAAATAAAAGTAAAAGGATAACAAAAAAAACCTGTATAATATAAATAAGAAAATCAAATAATACAAAAATCAAATAAGAAATCAATTGAAGTAAAAGTGAAAGTAAGGCTTAAATGTCTCCGAGGTAACGATACAGCCACTGTCTGTGTTTGGAGAAGGAAGGGAGCAGTGTGGGTGTCATCACGATGCTGGCTCAAAATCGTGATGTCTGATGGCGTCATCTTTCAGCCCAAGCCTAATGAGTAGTAGCACTTTTAGCCATTTCATTTGTCAGAATTTTTAAATTGACTGTTCAAGGTTATGTGGCCTTATATGAAGTCGGTCATTATACAAACCAAGAGTTCATTGTAATACTGTGTTTTAAGCAGTGCAATAAAGTACAATTTTGCCAGTGAAATTTGGAGATAATGAACTGGAAGTTGATGTGTTCTTTTAAGTCTGTGGATGGGAATAACATCTCTTCCAATTAATCTAGTCCCTCATAGTGTGTACAAAAACACTATAGAAATCTTCAAATAGTTTTATGAAGTTACTTCCCTACTTAGGTGTCTTTTCCCACGGAATGTCCATTTCCATATCTCACTTTCTCTCACTCTGGTCATTATCCATTAGCTCACAAATGCAGTCCAGGCTCACTGCTATATGAGCCTAAAAAGTTAACTCCTAACATTCACTGTCTTATATTCATGCTTGTTTTTCTAGGTAAAATTGTCAGTTTGCAGAGTGTCTTTATGTATTGTCCTACGCACAATAGCGTCATGGTGACTGGCTATGTCACATCATGTTAGGAGAAAAACAAATTTTGTGTAAAAGACATCAAGTATTCTGTCTGGTTAGCTCTGCACTCCAAAAAGAGATGGTTCTTCAAGGGTTCTTTAGTAAAGAAAATGGCTTTCTATAGAATCATGAACACTGAGAACCCAAAAGGTTCTTTGCATGATGAAATGGTTCTTCAGAAAAAAGTGCTGTAGATGGTTCTCTTCAGAAGCCATTTGAAAATGGTTCTATATAGCACCAAAAAGTGTTCCTCTATTATTATAATCTTGACATCATTACAATGGCTGAACCCTTTTTGGGGCTATATAGAACCATCTACACCACATTCCTCATCAATCTGAAGAACGCTTGCACCATGCAAAGAACCCTTTAGGTTCTATATAAACCATCTAAACCATCAAACGGGCGGCACGGTGGCTTAGTGGTTACCACGTTCGCCTCTGAGCGCTGAGGTCTTGGGTTTGAGTCTGCATCTGAGCAGAGTTTAAATGTTCTCCCCGTGTCCGCGTGGGTTTCCTCCGGGGACTGTGGTTTCCTCCCAAAGTCCAAAAAACATGGATATCAGGTGGATTGGATACTCTAAAATTATCCTGGTGTGTGTATGAATGAATGTATGTATGTATGCCCAGATATGGTTGGCACTCTGTCCTGGGTGATCCCCCTAGTGCTCGATGCAGTCCTCCAGGTGGACGGTCACTTCCGGTTGAGAGTACGCTGTGCGTGACTGGCTGCCGCTTCTCACCGGAGTGTGTGTATATGAAGTGTGTTGATTGTAAAGCATCCTTGGGTGTCTAGAAAGGCGCTATATAAGTATAATGTGTATGTATCTATGTATGTATCTTCTTTAGTAAAGATCTCTTGAAGAACCATCTTTTTAAGAGTGCACTGTTAAATCTACAACAAAGCCTGTGATTAAAATATATTGAAATATTTTGGATCACGTGATTTTCTGTGTTTTTCAAGCTGCATATCATCTATATTTATTCTCTGAGTCTGGGTTTGGTTTAGTTTAATTTAATTATTTTATTTTTTCAATATTATTGGAATGGCACCATAGTATTTGGTGGACATTATTGTATGCTACACTTATGGACAGTCATTTCAGTCCCACTGTGCAATCTACAATTAAACCTTAAAATGATCATTTGAAAATATCAGCTGTAATTTCAATTTGGGCCTGATAACTTAGTTTTTCCATTTAGTGGAAATTCTAGTGCTATCTACAAAAAATAGAATGCTGTGGAAAGTTAATTTCTGTTTGTATTTTAATTCCAAAAGGTAAAGTAATGTATTTAATGTAAAATGTGTATTTCAAGCCTTTGTTTTACTGTTGATACAGTTTGAATAGTCATTTACTCAAACTCCAAATAAAAAATTCTAACTGAGATTCTGGATTTATGATTTTCATCAAAAAATGCTCTAAATAAAATAAAATTATGAACCAATGGATTTTGAGAAGTACAAGATTTTACTGATGTATCAAGCATCCCTAGTGTCTGTGTGCAAAATAGTGATATCACTTTTGTTAAATAGATAGATGGATAACTGTATTTGTGATATTCTGTAATATTAGTTGCTTTATTTGTTTTTATGAGTTACAGTATATTGTTCTATTAGTTAAGGCCTTTAAATGATTACAGCTGTACTGGCTCTCATAGTTTGTACTGTGTGGGGAAGCTACTTGGAGACCACAGTTTTGAGGTCATTTGCACAACTGTGGTTGTTTTTTGCTACATATGTTTTGCAACATAAGTACTGAAAATGTCTGACCTAAATGTACAGTTTGATATAAATGTACATTTAAAAATAAATATCTTAAAGAGGAGGCTCTTGAGGTGCTGTAGGTGGATATTTGTTTTGTAGACTCTATCTGTCAAACATCAATACAACTCGCATTATACATTTAATCAATAATTGCTTTGTAGAAATGCAGAGTTAATAGTTGGTTCCTTATAATTTAGTAGTAAAAGAATTAATAGTAGTGTTTAATAGTGATTAACAAAGATTGATTACTTTTCTTTTTACCATGTAACCTCTTTTGTTTTGCCTCTCAGGTTGTCGGATACTTTTAAATGTACTACTTAATCATTCCAGTAGTTATATTAGACCCTGTTTAAAACTACGTTGTCTGTTACATAATCACCCAATTGTGATTTTTTTTTGATAAATGTGTTTTTGGATCATCACAATTTTCCATAGATGCCATTTCATGGTCACATGTTTATTTTACAATGAACAGAATGTCTATTTTCATCAGCTATGTTGAAGTAAAACGTAAAAATAAAAGAGCACTGAAACAGTCCTCTGACAAACACTAGGTGTTGGGATCATTAAAGCTTTACAGGGCAGTGGTCAGTAATGATTGTGGTCAGTTTAGAGCTACTAAGTATAGGCAGATAGTACCGTAAGTAGGACAGCGGATCAGTTAATTTGGTCACTTTAGGCTCAATTTTCTCATTTCATTCAACACAGTTGAAATTTTATTTGGTTATTTATGACCATTAATCATCAGATACTATGTCATAATCATGGCCTTCCATAACCCTGTTCTCTTAAGTGTAAAACCTGTATTTTTAAAGAAAACAATGCAAGCTGTCTTTCAAACTGAGAACTGAGATGTGCAAATTGTGACCCAAAACCCAAATGTGGCGATTGGTGTGATGAGGTACTACAGCCTTGCAATAAAACTGATATCTGTCTGTCTTTCCCACCGCTGTAGTAGTGGAAGTGAGAGAAACCTTCGCCAAGCTGTTTCCAAGAGATTGTCTTTAGCAAACAGTTTTTCTGAGCACACAGATTTCCTATTTTTTTCTGTTTTTTTTTTTTTTTTTTTTTTTTTTTTTTTTTTTTT
>BRDA01037082.1:0-20794 GCA_036984385.1 Crenuchus spilurus | reverse complement strand
CGTAAGTAGGACAGCGGATCAGTTAATTTGGTCACTTTAGGCTCAATTTTCTCATTTCATTCAACACAGTTGAAATTTTATTTGGTTATTTATGACCATTAATCATCAGATACTATGTCATAATCATGGCCTTCCATAACCCTGTTCTCTTAAGTGTAAAACCTGTATTTTTAAAGAAAACAATGCAAGCTGTCTTTCAAACTGAGAACTGAGATGTGCAAATTGTGACCCAAAACCCAAATGTGGCGATTGGTGTGATGAGGTACTACAGCCTTGCAATAAAACTGATATCTGTCTGTCTTTCCCACCGCTGTAGTAGTGGAAGTGAGAGAAACCTTCGCCAAGCTGTTTCCAAGAGATTGTCTTTAGCAAACAGTTTTTCTGAGCACACAGATTTCCTATTTTTTTCTGTTTTTTTTTTTTTTTTTTTTTGAGTATGATGGGAGTGTTTTATTGATCTTTTAGTAGCTGATGGAAAATGCCAAATTTGTATGCTTTTTGCTTTGGAGGAAGTGGTAGTGCTGCCAATAGTAGGACATAATCTTACTTTTCAGACTTTTGACTTGGTCATGTAGTTTATTATTGGATTGTTGTTGGGAGTTTTGTGACATAAATAAACTCTTGTTGTGTTCATGTCATGGCATAATTAGCCATTACTTACATTCAATCTAGAACTTTAATCGTCATAACCTATTAAGTAGGCAATTCATTTTTCATGTTGTTTGTTGTAATGTTATTTCTACTGTAACTTAAAAAGAAAAAACATAGACAAGTCCTAGAATTGTATAGTTGTGTTTATTTAGCCCAATTTGAATGTGAAGAAATTTAATCTGCCATAATTGGTGCATCCCCGGACACTATTACTGATCATATTTTTATTTATATTTGACTTTATAGGTGGAGCTTTACACAGTATCAAAAATTGCACTTAATGGGTTTTACTGTTTAATTTTGTTCATTGTGTGCAACTGTTAAAGCCAGCAGTGAGGCAGCCCAGCGTTGGGGCAGCCCTTTTCATGGCACATGGGAAGCAGTTGGGGGTTAGTTGCCTTGCCCAGTGGCACTTCAGTTGTGTCCTGTCAGTTCAGGGAATCAAACTTGGCGACCATTCGATAACAAGACACGTTCCCTAATCTCAAACCAACGACTGCCCCAGGATGATGTCTTAGACATTTCAATAAATTTCAATAAATAATACATTTTAGCATCCGTTTACTAGAAAATAGTGTGAAAACCATTGTAATTATGGCCTTACAGATGCCTCATCCTCTGGTCCCAAGGCCAGATACATAGAAGCAGTAGTAGTTTTCGCACAATTTTAAATTATTTTCTCCTTTAGCTTTCAGCAGAACATTGCAAATGAATTTGCTAGAGAGGGTTATCTATTAAAGACCTCTTTATCATCAGAGGCTGAAAGGTTTCATAGCTCAGCCTGACCAAGGCCTGACTGTTTTAACAGGGAGGGACTATTTGACTAACATGCAGAACCCCCGATTACAGGCTGTTATTTTAGTTTGACTTTAAACAGAGACATTATGAATTTCAAATTCCTGCTGTGGACACTGATCAGTGCCAGCCACGGTGTACTGTTGGCAGTTAGCTGATATTCAACTTAATAAAAGTCTGTTTCTGTTAATAAACTGGTGCTGTGTATGAAACTGTGTAAAATTCATGCAAATGTCAGATTGTTTGTTTAGTTTAGTTACCTGTTGCATCTTTTAAAAATGTTGATTTAAAAACTTGAAATGACAGTTGCTAGTATACAAAAACATCTCTTCTGAATTATTCTTCAGTGTAAGAAATGTTCACTGTTATCAGATTGAGTCCCGTAACTACCCCACCCCCCACCCCCCCAAGGCGAATATCTTTGTTCCCACCTTTCTGCCAAAATGAACAGTAATACAGGCCTGTGGCATGTCCTGGCTGGTCAGAGGTATGAAAAATGAGGTATGGCATTCAGTTCCCTTGAAATCAGCTGTCAGAACGGACCAGGGATGTAGAAAATGTATCAGTACATCATTCATCCATCTGAATTCAACAATGGCTATTTTGTGAAGTGAGAGTTATAATAGATTATAATGATATTCAGTAAAGTACGTAGGGTTCTTTCAATATCATAATTTTCATTTTAAAACCAAAACCAAACTGTGGTGTCATGATACTGAACACCAAATTGATAATTTGACAGTAAACTAAAAATACTTGTCACTGTCTTTACCAGTAAATGTTTATTTGATCATTTGGGCTAATTTTTGATCAGAAAGTTATAAATTGTACACTATACAGTGTCACTTCTGTGTATTCTTGATCCATCATCTGGATCAGTGAATGTGTCTGCACATCAAAATGGATGTTTCTGGCTGTTTTTCTGTGAATATCCTTGTGGTATACGTCAAAGAAATGCACTTCAAACATTTCCTGAAGCTGTAGAATCTGATGGATCTCATCTAGAGATTGAACATGATTCAACTCCAGAGTTCTGAGTCTGTGAAGAGGGTCTGAGACACCTCAACTGCTGTGTTTGACCCATGTCAAAAACCCTTAATTCTTCACTGAGTACATATGTGAAAAATGTGGAAGGTTTACAGCTGCAGTGATTTAGACATTTTTCACGTTTTATTTATTTATTTAATTTATAATTCCAGAACCTTTGGTGAACCTTCAACCCCAAAACAGTTGTGCACATGTCTGTTTTCACAAGAGGCATGAAGAATTTCTAAAATCAGACTTGTACTTTTCAGTTTTAGGGCCTTCTCTATTTACACAGTGATGCAGATCAGATGATTCTTATAAAGAAGAGAGTTGAGATTGTTCTGAACATTCTGATATGAAACATATGGGCATCGTGTTGTATTCAACTGCCTTTAAAGATGAATTCAAGATGTGCATCAATACAGAATTGTTAGACCTCAATAGTTAAGAAGTCAGTCTGAATTCATCTCATTCACTGATATTTGATCATGAAAAATTGTAAACGAATAGTAGTTACTCCTCTGGGTGCTATGTTAGCTGTTTTGGTCATCTGCCCCACCCCCTATTTTCTCTCTTGCTCTCTCACTCTCGCTAGCTCTCTGCTAGTGGCTGTATTAATAGCCCTGTTGACGTTAGTATAATGTAGCTGTAGCCACTGCAGATCCCTCTGAGGGGGTCTCCTCGTCTCACGTGGGGGGGTCCCTCCTACCTGTCCAACATGGCCGAGCATCTCTCCTCGCAAGCTCTCCTCTCTGCAGATGAGACAGCGCTGCTGCTGCTGCGGCTTCTCCCTGGCACTTAAATCTTCCCCTGCTGCTGACAGCTACAGCCTTTAAGCCTGCTATAATGGCCTCTCGCTGTGCTTCAGGATGGGTATGTGTCTTTCTTTAGTGTCTGTTTCAAGCTTAGTGAAGTTGGGCTTGGTCTGTTTTTCTGAATGGTAGTAATTTTTAAGCATTTATTTTTCTTCTCTCCTTGTTGGGGCATCACTTGATGTTCATTTGCTCACTTTTGGAGTGATGCTCTCATTTTATCTTGCTGAATCAGTGATGTAATGTAACGATCGGGTGTGTGCAGCATCTTAAAAATTAGCCCATGCTGGGGCGGGTCGTTTGTCTTTGCTTTGGCAGCACTCTGCAGGCTAGTCACCTTCAGTGCTACTACATTCGCTGCCTGATGTTTGTGTTGCAGTGCTGTATCGTCAATATCTACAGTTCCTTTTTTCCCCCGTTTTTATCAATTCTGTGAAATGTGCTGAAATGGCAGAAGCCAAAAGATGGTCTTTTAAATGGCTACACTACTTCTAATGTGCTTAGTCATCAAATTAAACATCGTCACTGAGGGGTGTCCACAGAGTACCAGCTGATCCCATCTGTCTGTATCAATCACAGCACAGAAAGGCAGGAGAGGCATCACCTTTAATTGGCCAGTTTGCAGACCATCCCATCAAAATATTGTGACACAAGTGACAGACGCAGTCTGCAAGAGCACAATTATAGCATCTTCACGTTCTCCAGCATGAGTATGTGTACGTTTGATTCTGCCAAGTCATGGTTTTGCGGAGGTGGGTAGTAAAGTTCTTAATATGTTGGGATAAAATTGTGAGAGATTTGTACTTTTCTGAATATTTTCAAAACATGTTAGTCCAGTTGTTTGTAGACACACCTTCTAATGAATGTGTTCAACTGCTTTATGTTGTGCACACAGCTGATCTAGTCCTTGTAGAGAAGTACTGCCAATAGAATAGGACTCTCAGGAGCAGATAAACATGAACATATTGGCACCATGCCAGGCATGGACTAGAGGGGTATAAAAAAATCCCCAGCATTGAGCTGTGGTGCAGTGGAACTGTGTAATGATGGTACTTCATCCAATAATTTTGGGATGAGTTGTGGAGTTGGGGATGAGTTTGGGTGGAGCTCATCCAACATCCTGACCACACTAATGTTACTGTTCCTGAATGCAGTCAAATCCTCACAGCAAAGCTCCAAAGTCTGGTAGAAAGCCATTGCTGGACAGTAGAGACAGTAACTCCAACAAAGCAGGATAAACTCTTTGATTTCAGAAGAAACATATTTAGGAGAAAGTGCCCTGCCTTGTATTCAGCATTTAGTTACTAATTGGTTTGAGTGTTTTAAATACAGTAGTTTTGATGGCTGTATTGCTTTTTGTTTGCTCACATAAAGGCTGTGGAGACATAGAAAAGAAGAAACTGTTCTGTGAACTTGGACTTGCTATGTTCTCACTGTTTTTGCATAACTAAGCTTTATGATATTATTGATTCTGAATGTAATAAACCTGTATTGTGCTGTATTTTGTGTGTCACTGAATATTGCAGAATTATCAAAATTGACTAGGCTTAGGGTCTTCCTATGGTCCTTTATGGATGAGTATTGATGCCTTTGAATGTCGGTGCTGTTGAAGACTTTTAATAAAGCTTTGAAAAAAAGTGAAAGCAATCAAATGGATCCTCAACGGAACAAATGTTTACATCATAGATCATCAGTTTTGTGTAGTAAACACTTTTCCATTTCATTGACTTTGTGGAAAGTTTAGCAGTAAATGTGCTGTGCAGTATTGGGAATAGGGCTGCCACAAACGATTATTTTTATAGTCGACTAATCACCGATTATTTTTACGATTAGTCGACTAATCAGGTCATATGTTAATTGCATATAAAACATACCGCTTATTGCACTAGAATGCAGCTGCTATAATATAACTGTCATTAGATTACAGCTATATGCTAACTAAAAATAAAAACAATTAAGACCATAGTTCATTAAACCTTTAATGAAATATGCAGCTTGTTGCAACAAACAATTATTTAACTGTTTAGCATAAAGTGTAAACGTAGCACTGAAACATAATGTTAGAAAACATTAGCATTGCTATTCAAACACATGACTTATAACGTTACAGAAAACACATGAATGTGTGCTAAGGCTAATGAATCAAATCGTCATCGCTAATATTAACTTTTACAGTTAAAATATGAGTAAGCAGCAAGTTAACTCTCTGTTTACGCTCTGTTTAGCAGCTAACTAGCAATTTAGCTTACCGAGATGACGGTCCCTCTTCATCATTGTCACAATCAGCCACATGCTTCCTTTTCAGGTGCTTGTGCATCGCAGTTGTGCTGCCGTGGAAGGCAAGTTCTGACTTGCAGATACTGCATTGCACACGTTTCTCTTTCATTTTCTTAAAATGATCCCACACTTTTGAGCTCTGTTGCCGGGTAGCCATGATGAGCCTGTTTGTATAACGTCCTGTGAAGTCATCCACGGCCTACCCCAGTTACCACTACTGCGCATGTGCGTCAAGGACAGAAAGGCAGACGCAGCAGTAAAAGGTGAGAAAAAGAAAGTAAAAAAAACAAACGACGCATCGACTATTAAATTAGTCGTCGACAATTTTAATAGTCGACATAATCGTGACTAGTCGACTAATCATGGCAGCCCTAATTGGGAACAAACAGAGAAACTTAGAAATAACTAAAGTTGCACAAGTATTGAAACAGTATTGAAAATAAATTCTATATTACTTTCAATAACATGTCAGTTAAACCTTAAAAATGTAGGAGTGTCTGCTCTACAAAAATAAACACTTAGCATTTAAAGACAATTGAGTATTTATAGCCAGATATCAATCAAGTATTGAGTAATGTTTGATATCAGTATTGAAAGCAAAATTCTGGTAAGTTTTCCCTCGGTTACAATGATAAGCCGGGACAACAAAATTCGATAAGCATTAATGTTCGTTTCCATTTCACGTCTAAGCAGCTTGACAGTGTGTTCTGAAGTCTAATACTGCTGCTTGTTTGCTCCTCCTCACCAGCACCGCCAAAATGCACTGTTGTGTTTGAGACAAGCGTGTGACTGGGGGAGAGCGTAGTGGGGCCGGGCAAGAGAGCACGAGGTCGCTGTGTGCTTGTCTGTTTGTGTGAGAAGGAGGGGGGCTCGCTCTGTGTGTGTGTGTGTGTGTGTGTGTGTGTGTGTGTGTGTGTGTCAGTCCGAGTGCTAGCTAGCATTAGCCTGTTAGCTTGGCTCTCTACCCTGTTGTTATTTTGGAGTGGCTGCAGCCAACAGCAATCATTGTAATTTTCAATAAAGCGACGACTGTAAACGTCTTTCTCGTCCATCGTTTCAGCGCATCCAATCGAACACTGCAATATTATGTTCTGGCAATAAACAATTTAATATTTTAAATGGTAACATTTCATGTATTTATTCTGATGTTTATAGAAAGATGTTGTTTAAAACTGACAGTGTTAGAAAATGTAATATCATGATAATTATCGAAATTGATCAATATAGAAAAATTTATTGTGATAAAATTTTTGGCTATATCACCCAGCTCTAGTTGTAAGTATTGCAAAGCTTAGTAATGGCAGTTTGTAAGTGTTGTGTTTTATTGCCCCACAGCAGTGCCGGTACTGAGAGGAAAACTTTGTGATTTCTATCACAGTACAAACATCATAAGATAAAATGTTGCAGCAAACATGCAGTTTATTTTTGGTGTACAGAGTCATTATCAGTTGATGTATTAACTTGCAAATCTTGAGACTGTTGCTTAATAAAAGTGCAGAGTTTCACTGTGTTTCTGGAGGGTTTTAAGTGAGCTTTGCTTCTGCTAGATGAGCTTCCTCATATTCCTCATTGTCAACCCAAATATGCCTCCTCAACCATATTGAGCATTAGTATATCAAAATATTATGACCACCTACTTAATAGTGGGAATAACCAGCCTCGGAGTGTTATCTTAATGGTGATCCCTGACACTTATTACTCCTTTGTTCATTATAGAGGTTAACTGCTCTACTGTGGAATATCGATTGCTCTGTACCACTCGTGGGCCAGTGGAGCACCACAGTTGTGCTGTTGGGAGATTCTCAATGTAGAAGTCAATTCTCAGTTTACCTTCACTATGGTGACTCTAGAACATCCTACAAAATTTGGTGGTTTTGGATATGCTACCACCCTTCACCTGGTTCTCTGTTCTGCCCTTTTGGATGTCCGTCAAATTGTCTTTTGCTGATTATCATTTGCACTTTGCTACAACTGACTGGTGTGCTCATTTATTTCTACATGCTGCAAACTGTATCAAATGGCATCCCTGGCTGAGATCATTCTTGGTAATACTCTGATATGACTGTGTAAAAGCCATATTGATATTTTAAACACAGACCCAATTAATGACTGTGTAAAAGCCATATTGATATTTTAAACACAGACCCAATTAATTCAACAATATTTAAGTGTATGAAAAATTAATTGCAATTAACTACTTTAGGTTCTGAAATTAGTAGCTCAGGATGAGCCTGATGTAGATGAGAATGTGGTTTCATGACTTAGAGAGCTGCCTTCAAATCAACCAACTAGAATTTCACAACTGCATAGCTGGAGGTATGTGACTGGCTGTGGTATGGGTGACTGCCAGAATCATTAAGGGGCTGAAATGAATATGGAATACAAAAATGTTATCCAGATCTTTCTAAACAGGTTTGTTAAAGGATTTGTTGTACATTTGTGCTTAATTGTCATAAAAGCTGTGATGGGAGTGGCCTTATCCAGCATGAATATCCACCTCAAATGAAGAGTTTATATTTCCTTCTTCTTTATGGTTCCTGTTAAATGAATAAACATAAATGTGAGTGTTAAGAGAGGCGGTTTTTGTAACCAATCGTTACATCCCGGTTGGTAATGTAAATTTGCAATATGAGGAGCAGAACTGAGTCACTCGCATTTCTCAGAGAACTAGAACATGCTGGGACGATGTAGGGATGGTTTGAATAAATAATTGATCACACTGTGTGCTGTCATGCATTACTGCAGTCCTGGATCACAGCTTATAGAATCTCTTCGCTTACGGACTTGAGTTCTCTCTTATTTTATAAGAAATGCCTCCAAATTGTTGATAGATTTTGGCTACTGCAATCATTCATATTGTGCTGATTTTCTGTGTTTATTTATTTATTGAGCTATTATGTAATGAAACTGTCCTTATACCGATCTATTGTGGTCTGGTTTGTGTTGGAGTAATATGCTAATTTTATCTCTGTGCAGGATCCATGGCACAGTCATAGCTGTAGGTAGTGTCAGATTTAGCTCAGGCTGTGAGAGGTCATTTATCTTCACCCTGACTCTGCTCTGCAGGGCACTCCTCTTCACCAGCACTGCATTAGTGGGCTGGGCTGGGGGTGTTCAGTACTGTAGAATATTCTCAGCACTGTCGTCCTTTCCCCTCTGAGTGTACAGAGTAATGTGCTGAACAGGCAGAAGGTGATATTGGGTTTTGTTAATGACTACGACACTGCTTGTTTTTCTGCCTTGGTAGTCAAAACCGTTCTCACTCAGGTGTAGCTACAGCTTCATCAAGCAACATTTCAACCATGACTGGCCATGTCAGCCAAGGATCACCTACAGGATGTTTAAAAGAAGCTATGGTCATTTGTTGGGTTTTATGAGTGCTATTGAGAAGAATTTCCTGCGTAAGGTGGTCACGATACTACAATTGACCATTTATAACAAATATAATATGTAGTAAATGTAGTACATTATATGAAATCAATTTTATGGCTATCATTTAAAAGCCTTTCATACTAAATGTTGAATTGATGCAACACCTTAATATTTCAAATTTTTTACAGTTGTTTATTTTGTAAATGCGATCTCTAATCCATACAGAGCTCTTCAGTTGTAAGCAAAATAGTGTTAAATTATTGCAGCTTATTTGTATTAGAAGTATTTAAAGTTAGATTACGGAACGACTTGACAAATTTTACTGTTGAAACTTTGATACTTTCAACTCTAGTTCTGCAGGATTTCTGGATAAATTAAGACAAAATCTGTCGGACTGAGGATTGTCCAGTAAGAAATTTGGTGTTTTGAACAATCTTATTATTATTATTATTATTATTATTATTATTATTTTATTTTTATTTTTTTCTTTTCTTTTCTTTTCTCAAACTATGAGGCTAATGGAGAAGTCTTACTTTGACAATTTCACACAAGTGTGCTAATCTACTAATAATATATTGTACTAGTAATGGCTCACTCAGATTCTTCTGGTGTATTGGTTGAAATTAGTTATAAATTGAGTTTTGTCATTACATTTTTACTACTGTACCACTAGTCACCATTGTTTGCAGTACTATGAGGAAGTCAACAGAGCACACCAAGGAACTTGACCCAGGTGAATAGATACACTATTGCCACCTAGTGTAATTGCAGTGTTGCAGACATACCAATGCAGAAGTATAAATTGCCACTGGCAATTTGTTTATTCGATGCAGAAGTATAAATTGGCCTTAAGTGTACAGAGAAACAGAAGGAGTACAGTCTGTATTTGTAGAACTACAAGTGCAACTATATGGACAGTGACTGTACATACAAGGAGGTGCTCATAATATTCTGATCTGATAATAAATTATGAAGTCCCTCAATTGCTCTTGTGCAGTCAGGAGGTCTGTCAGTCTTGTTTTGTGGATCTTCTGAATGTCGGACAGAAAATACTGAACATGATGTCTTAGGAATGAGTTCATATGCAGGACTGAAAGGCAAAGAAGGCACTTCCTTGAGCTTAGCCTTTAGCCTGGCCTTTGGCTTAGCTTGGACTTCCTGCCACAGTTATTTCCTCCCTGCCACCTAAGGACAGCTGCAATTTCAAAACCTGCTTCCTGAACAAGCCATGAGGCTTTGTTGCTTCTCAGGTAAATGTTGAGTGTTTTGGAAGCATATAAGACAGTTGACTCACTTTTGTAATGTGTTTATTGATCCTTGTCATTATTTTACCCCTGAAACCTGATCCTTAATGCAGAGTTATCAGAGAATCAACAACGTACTTAAGTGTGTTGGACTTTGTCTTGTTTGGTCTAAAAAACAAAACTGGGAAGTTTTGTTTGAATACCAGACATATACTAGAATAATGTGACTAGAATTGTCACGATACCAGACTTTTGACTTTGATACCAATTGCAAGTGTAGTATCGAAATCTATACCTTGGCAGTAAACTATAAACACTCATAATTGTCTTTAAAGCCTAATATTTATTTGCTAAAATACATTTCTGAATTTTTACAGTTTAAGTAACGCCTCTTTTTTCAAATTTAGTCTCTGTAATCCATACAGAACTCTTAATTTGTCAACAAAATACAGTAAAATATGGTGGCAAAATATTGCAGCAAAGTGTTTAAAGTATTGAATGCATTATAAAAGTAGTTGCAAAATGTAAGTATTGAAGAATCTTGGTGCAACTCTAAATGTGACTTTTATTCTAGAAAATAAGTTATATTTCACCACCTGAAATGGTTTTATTTGATTAAAACATAAAATATACTGTTAAACTGCTAGAAAATTTAAATATACTTGAGATAAATTTTTGGCAATACTGCTCACTACTACATGGTAGGTTCATCACAATTCAAAATGCCGAGTCTAGTATCACAATACTCAATATCAAATTGATACTCTGGCTATAACTAAAAACATTAATCATTGAAAACATACACACTTTGTTCACCGTGTCTTTTTTTTTTTTTTTCTTTTTTTTTGTGTAATCTCTTTGTGTAGTCTAAACAGAAGTCTTCACTTGTGAGCAAAATCGTGTTAAATTGGTGCAACCTATTTGCATTAGAAAGTATTGTAAAGAGTATAGAATTGATTGCCAAATTTGAATATTGTAACATTTTGATACTTTTGATTCTTGATGCACCTTTACTACACTGGGACATTGTAAACTCCTTTACAATATTAAATGGTCTAATAAAATCAGACAGAAAACCTCTGAGGAACATTTTCAGATGCATCTTATTTTTGCAGTATTATCATATTATGAATGTTGTGAATTATTAGGCTCCAGCACCCCAGGCCGTAGATGCAGTGCTGCTGTTAGTGCTTTGAAGGTGTAAATGCACAATGGTGTAGATTTTTATCTGTAGCTCACAATTTTGCAGAGAAATCATGTGTGTTAATTACAGAGGATGAAACCTGTCATTTAGTACATAATTGATTTGAAACTAAACTTGGTTAAGGTTTAATCTTGCTCTGAGCATTGTCAGTGTTTCTTCATGGATTTATTTTGGTATAAATATCTCCTGCTACAGTAGGTGTGAAAGTTCAGTTAAATATAGTCCAGTTACATATGACTTGCGCTTGTGTGTATGTGTGTTGAATGCAGGCCTTTTGGACATGCTGTGCTAAATGCTTTGTTTCAGGAACAGTGAGTCATGCTGGTTTTTGCCCCTCTGTTTTGCCTTTTGTTGGGGTGTATTTTTGAACTTTGGGTGGGGTATGTTTTTCACTGATTTAGACTGAGAATAAGTTCTTGTAAAGTTTTGTGTTTGTATTTTAATTTATAAAGGTAAACTGCCATATTTTATGTTAATTACATGTAAAGTGGTGTTTACTGTTGATCAGTTTGGCTTATAGGTTATGAAAATCAGAAGTGATCCTCAAATTATTACAATATTTAATTCTGAGTTTGAATGAATTACTATTCAAAAAGTGTCAGAATTAAAATTAAATCTTGGAATATGTCACATGTAATGAATATAAAATGTGACTGATTAAACTTTGAATTAAATTATGAACACTAACTTTTTTCTTTCATTTATATTTTTTATTTGATTGGCAAAACATTAACTAGCACTTGTTTTATAAATCTTTGAACAGGCATGGGGAACTTTTGTGCACATTGCTGATTTTTCTATTCTAACATCAGAGCTACACCTGATAATTACCTGTCGTTAGATCAGTTGTGCTTGAGCAGGAAGAGGAATCCGGCCCTCCAGGATCAAAGTTCACCATCCCTGCCCATAGACTGTGTTCATTTAATTGTATCTAGCTCAAGAAATTATTGTTGTTTATTATACTTAGTAACTAATGACAATTTTCATTGTTTGTGTTTTCCAGCGGACATTATCTCAACAGTTGAATTTAACTACTCTGGGGAATTACTAGCTACAGGAGACAAAGGGGGAAGAGTCGTCATATTTCAGCGAGAACAAGAGGTGAGTTGAAATAATAACCCACCCTGGAAGAGAAATTAGTGTTTAGGATTCATCAACAAGTTTTAAAAATATGATTCACCAAAATGGATAGCTACAACCCCAGGTGTAGTTGTATCAGCCCCAACAGGTTTAGAATCAACATTTTTCTGCTTTAGTTTAGAACTTGAACTGCAAATCTAACACTGATAACAAACATCAAAACTCAGTGGTAACCTGAATGGCCTAGTTGTTTCAAAACACATTACTAAAACCTCTCAAACATCATCTGGGTCCCATCCTAGTCTTAAGGGAGCCTCATATTAAAATTCTGACTTCTATCAACCAATCAGTTTTGTGTCCTATTTTAACATGTATAGTGGGGGTTTTGCATCATCTAAACCTCAGCACATCCACTGCTGGCCACTCTGTGACTTCCTGTAATGGCTGCCAATGGCCATAATGTAATGTGTGTGTGCTGTAATTAAAAAAAAATTATTAAATCTGAAGACAGGAAGAGTGTTTGAGCTCAGGCTGATGTGTGAATTAGGTGCAATACAGGATAAGCAGTTAGAGGCAAATGGCCTTTCATTTAATTTGTAATTAAAAAAAAAAAAAGAAGAAGTTATGAAACATGATTCTTTCTTGCTAAAGTTGGATGTGGCTGACCTATTTCAACACTTGCATACTTCCAAAACTATCTTTTTAAAGTAATTTGGTCTGTCTTTCTTTTTTTCTCTCCTCTCAGAGTAAAAATCGGCCACTCTCCAGAGGAGAGTACAATGTGTACAGCACTTTTCAGAGTCATGAACCAGAATTTGATTATTTGAAAAGTTTAGAAATTGAGGAGAAAATCAATAAAATCAGATGGCTACCCCAACAGAATGCTGCTCACTTTCTGCTCTCCACAAATGGTAAGTGTTCTATTTTTTTTTTTTCTTTTTCTTAACCGGAAGGTTTAAAAATATTCATTCAGTCTTTCTTACTTCAAAGTCTAAAAGTTGATACTGATGGAGTTACTGCTTTTTGACATACCTAAGGAGACCTGAAGGTTATCATCTTTACTCTTTTATTTATCTTCTTCTGAAAGATAAAACCATCAAACTGTGGAAAATCAGTGAAAGGGACAAACGAGCAGAAGGCTACAATCTGAAGGATGAAGACGGGCGTCTGAGAGATCCATTTAGAATCACAACACTAAGGGCAAGTTCATCCGTTCTGCTTGCGTCATCACGCTCCCTTTGGACTCTGCTTCCTGTCTCCTGTCTCTGTTTGTTTGGAAACATAAAAAGAATTCTTGTCAGAAGACAATGGACAGTGCAGACCAGTGACATTGAAAGATTTATCGTTTTTCTGGCCTTTTGTTTTCTGTACATTAAGATCTTGGTTAGTCAGATCCTGAACATTTGCAGTTAATATTTGTAGTAAAGTTGTGCAGCATTTTTGTATACTGTCACTACTGTGATCAATTATTAGGTGATATGCTGAGAAAAAGTGATTAGGTGATATGCTGCAGCTGTTATTTCATATAACATGCTAATGCCTCGTTGCTAATTACTAGCTGCTTTCTTTTATTCAGCATTAGCCGCAGTAGCATGTGTAGACTTACTTCTCTTAAATAGATAGTGGACCATCTAAAGAAACTAGTTAAAAGATTAAAAAACTTGTTGAATTTCAATAAACTAATTGAACTAATGAAATTAGTTCTTGTTCTAGCTAATTTTAATTCTTTTTTTTTTTTTTTTTGCAGGTGCCTGTGCTGATGCCGATGGACCTGATGGTAGAAGCAAGCCCACGCAGAATATTTGCAAATGCGCACACATATCACATCAATTCCATTTCAGTAAATAGTGATCATGAAACATACCTTTCTGCAGATGACCTAAGAATAAACCTATGGCACTTAGAAATCACAGATAGAAGTTTTAGTATCCTTTTCTCAATCACTGTACATTTTGATGACTTTGTAATGATGCAAAATATGGGTAATTAGTGAGTAATTCAGTTGTGCTGATTTTTAAAAAGAGATGCACTTCTGGCTGAATACTGGAGATTTTAGGTTTTATCACCTTATTACGATACCCATTAAAATACCCAGAACTTTTAATACCAACTTATAGTACGCTCAATACCGAATTGATACCATCTATAAACTGAAGACGCTCATCATTTTCTTTAAAGATAAACGCATATTTGACGGAACAAAGCCGTTTCTCCATTTTTACAGATTAACTGTTTTTTTTTATTATTATTTAATATCTGATCCATGCAAACTCTTCAGTTGTCGGCAAATTACAGTGACTTTTTTGCATTTTGACAGTGATAGTCAAATTTTGTGTTAAAGTTTCTGTACTTTTAAAACTTGGTGCAACTCTAGCACACATTATGTAAATTTGATTTTATCATTTGATCAGTACAGTTTTTCAGGTCATTACTGAGACATGTTAAAGCAGAGCTCTCCAACTCCAGTCCTGAGAGCTGTTGTCCAGTACAGTTTGATGATTTCCCATTTTAAACACACCTACTAAAGCTGGTAAAGTTCATTAGAGAGCTGCTTTAAATCAGGTCCAGTACCCCTCCCCTAAAGTCAAGTTTTTGGTGTTGTTTTAGCACAGCATTTGAATTCATGCTTAAGATCTGTTCTTGGTAAATCATATTTGCTGATCTTTAATAATTGGTTAATAAATATTAGCACTGATATCTTAACATTCCCCCTCACTACCTCACATACCCCAGACTAAGTTCTGCTTCTGTTATTCTTCATGTGCATGTTTGTTTTTGTCCAATACTGGCCCTTGTTGGCTTTCCTTTACTGCACCCCCCTTCTTCAGACATTGTAGATATAAAGCCCGCCAATATGGAGGAGCTGACTGAGGTGATAACGGCTGCAGAGTGCCACCCTCACCAGTGCAACGTGTTTGTGTATAGCAGCAGCAAGGGCACCATCCGTCTGTGCGACATGCGTGCAGCTGCACTCTGTGATAGACATAGCAAATGTGAGTAGCCCAAGTGTACCTAATCATTCATTTATTAATTCTGTGTCTGTAAATGGTATAAAGAACAATAGTATTAAATGTTTTAGAAGATTAGTGTAATGCAGCATGTTTTATGTATTGATGGTTAGTTTGCATAGTAGTTTTGGGAAATAGATTGTTGTCATACAGTATGTGGGGAATTTTATTTATTTATTTGTGCATAATGTATAAATACATACACCTATCAGCCATGACATTGAAACCACCTCCTTGTATCTACATTGTTGATTTTGTTATCTCCTCTGACCTTAGAGGTGCACTTTGTAGTTCTACAATTACAGAATGTAGTCCATCTGGATCTCTGTATACACTATTAGGCACACACACCTTGTTCGTCCACCTTGTAGATTTAAAGTCAGAGATAGTAGCTCATCTGTTGCTTCACAGTTTGTGTTGGTCATCCTCTTGTCCTTCATCGGTAAGCTGCCCACACGACACAGTTTGATTAGTGGATTAATCTCTTTCCAACATTGACACTGAAGTGTTTTAATATTTAGCTTAAATTTGTGCAGAAACCATGTGTCTTATATTCAGTGGAATACAATGCAAGTAAAAGGTGGACAATTTTCCAACTGCATTTTATTAAAGTTATGGATGGATGAGAGTTATTTTTGTAGTGTTTAGTGGGACAAAACTCTGTGCCCATTTTTGAAATCGGTCCGATATTGTTTTTGGACTGGACACACTAAACTTTCCATCCAAAGTCCTTAAGGACATTAAAAAATGTTATCCTCTGATGTCTGCTCCATTTGGATCATCAGTTGAGGACCTTCATCAGTCGGACATGGTGAGCTGGGCCCATTTACTGTAGTGGTTTGGGGTTTTTCTGTTTAATGTCAGCAAGTCTGTGTTGCATAATCAACAGATTATGTAATTAATCTGGTACGTTCGTTGTGGGTCAAGAAAATAAGGAGCAATGCTCATATTTCCAGTGGACAACATTAATGTACAAATATTTGAAAAGTCTTTTTTTTTTCATTAATTGCAGAAGTTTTGGGCAAAAGTTTCATTTCATTTAAACATACCATATATAATTTGATTAAATACAAATAATTATTTGGAAAAAGTTTTGAAATTGTTTGCTTTTATTTGGTTTGAAGAACAAAGTTTGAACAACAATGTTCTCCTCAGTGTTACTGGCTTTGCATTGATTAATTCAGGAACAGCACACTTGATTTAATATAATGTATTGCTTATTCAAACCAGGTATTGGATGAGAAGTACAAATAATACTTTACTCATTCTGCTAGTTATATTTAATTTTTTTATTTGTTATTTTTTCTGAGCAAATAAATAAGTAATCCCTGTATGAATGGCTTTTTATTTATTTTTTTTTTTTTATAAGGATACTGTGAAAAGTTGTTCAGTTTTAATTCAAAGGTCGTAAGTTTTAGATTCTTTGCACATAATGATTTCAGTGTGTTTTATTGTTGATCATTTTAGCTTATAGCTCATGAAAATCTGTAATCCAGAATCTCAAATTTATTAGAATATTTTGTTTGGAGTTTGAATAAATTATTATTCAAGCAATATCAACATTGCAACAAAAAGGCTTGATGTCACTTTACATGTAATGAACATAAAATACAGTACCAGTCAAAGGTTTGTACACCTGGCCATTCAGTGGTTTTTCATTATTTAAAAATTGTCTGCATTATAGATTAATACTCAAGTCATCCAAACTATGAAGAAATACATATGGAATTATTTAGTAAACCAAAAAATTGTTAAACCAGTATTTTCTCAGTCAGTTTTATGAGGTAGTCACCTGGAATGGCTTTCAGTTAACAGCTGTGCCTTGTCAAGAGTTCATGACTTGCTTTACTTGCCCTCTTAATGTGTTTGAGATATCAGTTGTGGGCTGACTTTGAAGAATCTAAAATCTAAAACATATTTTGGTTTGTTTAACACTTACATTTACTACATGATTCCTTATGTGTTCTTTCATAGTCTAGGTGACTTCAGTATTTAATTTACAATGTATGAAAACAATAAGAACACTAAAATGATAATTTAAACTTTTGACTGTTACTGTGTATGACTTTAACTTTTTTAGATAAATTACAAAGACACAAACTTTTTCACAATATTCTAACTTTTGGAGATTCACCTAGTACTTCATTCACCCTGTCTTGGCTCCAGCCTTTTTTTTTTATTAAGCTATGAAAAGGTACAAATGACTAAAGTGATGAGTCTTGTACTTTTAGTGGTATGTTTTATTATAGTTTTATCCTGGGGGACAAAATATACCCTCTTTTAATGTGTGCACACAAAAAAATAGTCCAAATAATGTAAAGACAAAAAATCCACATACTATATGACATTCAGGTCATTTTGATGAACACGTGGTTTGATTAAAGGTTAGCATGCATTATTCCTGAATTATTGTTTATTGAATTTCATTACTTCCTTGATTCACTGGGAATATAAGAGGATGTTTGGACTGTGAACTGGCTATATTTTTAGAAGTTCATTGATGTATCATTATCCCAGCACTGCTAAGGCCAGTACTTCAACCACAGCTAACAAAATATCTGTTTTGCAGCCCAGCTCCTCATCTGTTCTGTCAGTGATTTATAAAATTCCATACATAACTCTTTATTGTAGTATTAACCTTTTTGGTTTGTCTTTTTTTTTCGCTTCTACCAAAGTTTTTGAAGAACCTGAAGATCCAAGCAGCCGATCGTTCTTCTCAGAAATCATCTCCTCCATATCTGACGTCAAGTTCAGCCACAGCGGCCGATACATGATGACCCGAGACTACCTTTCCGTGAAGGTGTGGGACCTTAACATGGAGAACAGGCCTGTAGAAACCTACCAGGTACTGAATGACAAATTTGATAAATTTATACTAAATACATAATACAGATGTTTTGGACCAAATCAGAATTAAACACAGTTTTATTTGTCATATGAGTTCTAGTGCACACAGCTTTTTTGTTGATTATAATTCATATTTGAATTAAATTATATATATACATGCACAGTCATGGCCAAAAGTGTTGGCACCCCTGAATTTTTTCCAGAAAATTATTGCAAATACACATGTTTATTTCCTTTGTGTGTATTGGAACAACACAAAAAACAGAGGAAAAAAGGCAAATTTGACAATTTCACACAAAACTCCAAAAATGGGGTGGACAAAATTATTGGCTCCTTTTCAAAATTGAGGGTAAATAACTTTGTTTCAAGCATGTGATGCTCATTCAAACTCACCTGTGATCAGTAACAGGCGTGGGCAATTTAAAAATCACACCTGAAACCAGATAAAAAGGAGAGAAGTTGACTCAATCTTTTCATTGTGTGTCTGTGGGTGCCACACTAAGCATGGAGAACAGAAAGAGGAGAAGAGAACTGTCTGAGGACTTGAGAACCAAAATTGTGGAAAAATATCAACAATCTCAAGATTACAAGTCCATCTACAGAGATCTTGATGTTCCTTTGTCCACGGTGCGCAACATAATCAAGAAGTTTACAACCCATGGCACTGTAGCTAATCGCCTTGGATGTGGACGGAGGAGAAAAATTGATAAAAGGTTGCAAAGCAGGATAGTGCAGATGGTGGATAAGCAGCCCCAATCAAGTTCCAAAGAAATTCAAGCTGTCCTGCAGGTGCAGGGTGCATCAGTATCAGCTCGAACTATCCGTGGACATTTGAATGAAATGAAACACTATGGCAGGAGACCCAGGAGGACCCCACTGCTGACACAGAGACATAAAAAAGCTAGACTGCAGTTAGCCAAAATGTATGTAAGTAAGCCAAAATCCTTTTGGTAAAACATCTTGTGGACAGATGAGACCAAGATAGAGCTTTTTGGTAAAGCACATCATTCTACTGTTTACCAAAAACGGAATGAGGCCTACAAAGAAAAGAACACAGTACCTACAGTCAAATATGGTGGAGGTTCAAAGATGTTTTGGGGTTGTTTTGCTCCCTCTGGAACTGGGTGCCTTGACTGTGTGCAAGGCATCATAAAATCTGAAGATTACCAAAGGATTTTGGGTCGCAATGTAGTGCCCAGTGTCAGAAAGCTGGGTTTGTGTCCTAGGTCATGGGTCTTCCAGCAGGAAAATGACCCCAAACATAATTCAAAAAGCACCCAGAAATGGATGGAAACAAAGCGCTGGAGAGTTCTAAAGTGGCCAGCAATGAGTCCGGATCTAAATTCCATTGAACACCTGTGGAGAGATCTTAAAATTACTGTTGGGAGAAGGCACCCTTCAAATATGAGAGACGGAGCAGTTTGCAAAAGAAGAGTGGTCCAAAATTGCAGTTGAGAGGTGTAAGAAGCTTCTTGATGGTTATAGGAAGTGATTGATTTCAGTTATTTTTATTCCAAAGGGTGTGCAACCAAATATTAAGTTGAGGGTGCCAATAATTTTGTCCAGCCCATTTTTGGAGTTTTGTGTGAAATTGTCAAATTTGCCTTTTTTTCCTGTTTTTTGTGTTGTTCTAATACACACAAAGGAAATAAACATGTGTATAACAAAACATGTGTAATTGCAATAATTTTCTGGGAGAAATACTTCATTTTCTGGGAAAAATTCAGGGGTGCCAACACTTTCGGCCATGACTATATATACATAATTTTTTATTTTTTTCGTCGTTGATTGCAGAAGCTGTGGGCAATTCATTTAAACACCCCATATGTCATTAGTGTAAATGGAAATGATTGTTTGTTTGTTTGTTTTTGGGGGGTAGTATTGCTTTGAAATGGTTCTTCAACCCAGATACAGAGAAACTAAGTTTAGTTCCAGATTCCCTTCAGATGTCCCTGGGTTTGCATTGATTTGTTTAATTCAGCACAAACACACTTGAGTTAATATCATTTAATTCAATTATTTGGTACACAAAACGTTACTTGTTTTAATATTGATACTGTTTGAATAGTAACTCAAAACTAAATATTATTTGAGATTCTGAATTTCTGATTTTCATGAGCTATAAGTCAGATTGATCAACATTAAAACAAAAAGACTTGAAATATGTCTCTACATGTAAAGAATATAAAACAATTTTTTAAAATTACATTATGAACATTAGTATTTTCACGATATTTGAATTTTTGGATGTTGTACTGTATTTTTCCCCATTCATTGACATTTCATTTTTGTTTTTGCAACTTAAGATGGTCTCAGGTGAGAAAGATGAGACTTTGCTTACAGAATTTAACAGGCCCATCTGGAGTTCTGTAATAAAGCTGCGAATATCTGCTTCAAAGCTGCAAAACTTCCACTTTAATGTGTATGCTTGTGTTAAAATTAGTTCCAGGTTTCATTATAGGTGAGGTATGTGACATG
>BRDA01037079.1:0-13156 GCA_036984385.1 Crenuchus spilurus | reverse complement strand
TGTTGGACCCAAAGTTACGCCCTTGCATAAAACACAATTCATAGTGGCTGCTGAATAATTAATATTAATTACTGAATAATTCATAGTTACTCCTCAGTAGCTCGTAGTAGTTACAGAGTATTTGATATTAGTATGAATATATGAATAGTGGATATAGAATAATTCATTCTTACTGAGGTTAAGAGGTTAATTGTAAGTATGTGTTGTTATATTACAAGTCATTAATGATATTTTTGCTAATTTGAAGGGTACTCAAATATATTTATGAGTCTAATTTCTGATTTTAGGTTGAATTTAGGTTTTTTCCTCCTCCTGTTCTGCTTTGTGGTTCAAAGAAAGCACAGCTGTTGTGTAGAGGAACTACACACTCCAGGGATTGTTGGACCTGACTTTTTTTACTCCATTTCCTTTTTTACTAGGTCACTTTTACTTTGCTTAGAGTTATTGCACAACCGTATTGTCACTTTAGTATAAGGGCTCCAGCAGAACTGTAGTGTTTAGATACAGTAACTCTACAAACCTCTGACCATGAAACATGTTAACAGTCTGCTTTTGTTCCAGGCAGATATTCCGGTGGACCTGGGAGGCCTGTTTGAGCAGAACACCACCTTTGATTACACAGATTATGAGTACAAAGAAGACTGTGTGGTGAGCACCTCCAGTGGCATGTCCATCTTTATTCCCATCATCTACTCTCTGGCTGTGGTCATTGGACTGCTGGGTAATGGGCTGGTCCTGGCCATCCTGTGGCAGAAAAGGCACAGCTGGAGCGTGATGGACGTGTTTGTTCTCCACCTGAGCTTTGCCGACGTCCTACTATTGCTGACCATACCCCTGTGGGCTGTTGAGGCAGTGAAGGGGTGGATCTTAGGCACACCACTGTGCAAGCTGACTGGAGCACTCTTTCAGGTACAGGAAGTCTTGTGATAATATTTGAGGTCCCTACATTTTGGATGGTAGAGATATTGCTGCTACACATTGCTTATCAATGTGTAGACATTGTCAAACCCTACCACCCTCACCTAGGACAACAAAGACCAAATCACCAAAACATGCATGTCAACTTTGACCGGGTAACACATTCTAGCAGCTTGACAAAGTGGAACTTTCACAACGCCTCCAGTGACAGATAAAACACCTTGTTTCCTGAAGCATTTCTGACATCTTAAAGCAGTATCAGAGAACTTATTTTAGATATTATTTAGAGATGTTCTTGGTTATGTTGAAGCTAGAGCTGTATGCAGAATTTAGGTGCTATTCAGCCTTGGACATGAAGTCCCTGAATCAATATTTCTACAGTGTGTATAACTAGAACCCTACCAAATTCATAATCACAGTCTATGAATTGAAATATTTCCTGTAAAATAGAACAGCTTGTAACCTAATTGCAGTTTCTGAAAATAGTATGTAGTGCATGCAGAGTTGTTCCAGGTTAAGTGAGCTGTGCCTCGCTGAGTCATTATGCTACATTGTAGCTACTTGTCTTTCTGAGATTGACCTTCACCCTCAGACTCTTTCTCGGGTAAGCAATGTGATACTCGGGCATGGATTAGGGAGATTCCACCTCAAATCATAAGTGTACTGATAGGAGTAAAGTGAATTGGATCACTTTAAGGCTCTGAGATTTGTTTACAGGGTTCAAGACATAATGTGCATTCTGTTCAATTAGCTAATTTTATTTAGCAACTTCAGTGAAATATGGCACATAAAATCTGGAATGTGTGATATATGTGATATTAGTCTGTGAAATTATGGAAAAGGACCCAATAATTTGGTTCTATTTATTGCTAATATAAACCTGATAAGAAAAGATTCTTACTGGCTTGATCTGGGCCACAGATTAGTAAGTACTATATAAACGTAATACTGAGATAAACTTGCCTCTTTATGACGGACATTATGTTTCTCTGGGAATAAGGACAATACCACACCTTCACATGTAAACTCTAAGACAGGGGTGTCAAACTCATTTTCACTGAGGGCCACATCAGCATAATGGTTGGCCTTGAAGGGCCAGATTAACAAAATGCAATATAATTTAAAAGAAATGAAACTGCAGCTTATTATGTTGTTAGATATTTATTTCTGTATTTATTATGTATTCAGTATAAGGGGAGCAGGACTATGTCACAACCAACATATGACAGAAGCATCATTTTACAAAACAGTGAGGTAATGCTGCCTGTCCTCAAACACACACAAGTAGATGCAGAGACTTTTCTTCTTTTGACGTTATGTTATGTGACGGTATGTTATTTGTTTCTTCTTTACCTTAAAAACACTCACGATCACCATCACTATCTATTTCTGCCAGCAATTCTCCCCACAACTACTACAACCACAAACAACAATGCAGACCACTCACTAACCAGAAGTTAAGAGGCACCACCTTGTGCACCGGGGCAATTAACTCCTACTGAAGGTGCTGGTGTAGCGAGTGTGTGGAAAAAAACATATTAAATTTTTTTGTTGCTCATTTCACATAAAATCTCTCGTTGTTTATTATTTTGTATTATTTGTCTTATTTTGTAACACAATTTAGTGTATTTTTGTTGATGCCTTTGTGCAGTAATATTTGTTTATTTGAAGTTGTGTTGGTCGCTATGGTGGGTCTTTTATTTTGAAAGTTTTCACTCACTCTTCCGTTGGTGGTAAAACATGCAGAGTAGACCTGGTGTGAGAGGTTCAGAACTCTCGGTTACACAGCAAAGAGTTTTAGAAGTGGACGAAGTGTAGGTGAGCTCGACCACCTGAGTTCAAACAAGTTCGCTACACTGGGGCGCACTGCAGACATCACTGACGCATTGAAAGCATGGCTACTGATGAGATACCATTGAAATGCATTATGGGAGATGTAGTTTACGGTTAAGGTGTGTTTTTAAGTAGCATACAGTAACTTATTTTAAGACAAGCTCTCGCGGGCCACATAAAATGACGCGGCAGGCCACATTTAGCCTGCGGGCCTTGAGTTTGACACCCCTGCTCTAAGGCTTCCAAATGGTACTTAGTCTCTTCTCTCTTTCACAGATCAACTTCTACTGTAGCATTTTCCTGCTCGTCTGCTTTAGCCTGGACCACTACCTGTCCATTGTCCATGATGTGCAGATGTTCTCTCGCATAAAGCCCTGCCTGATCCAGCTCAGCTGCATGGCCATCTGGTTCTTCTCCCTGCTCCTCTCCGTCCCAGACTGGATCTACCTCCAAGTCCACAACGACTCCAGAATCAGTTGTGTCCACTTGTACCCCTCTGTAGGGTGGCATTTAGGCTCCAGACTGCTCTACCTTGTGGTGGGCTTCTTACTTCCAGGCACAGTGCTGCTTTTTTGCTACTCCTCCATCCTGCTGAGGCTGCAAAGAGGCCCTCGGAACCTGCAACACCAGCAAACAATGCGGCTCATCCTGGCCTTGGTGGTGGTCTTCTTTATCAGCTGGACGCCCTATAACATCACCGTCTTGGTGGACACCATCCAGGCTGCGTCTAGAGACTCCATAAGGCAGTTTGGAACATGTGAGCAGAACAAATGGACAGCGGGGAAAAGCACAGCAGTTCTAGGCTTCCTCCATTGCAGCTTCAACCCTCTCATCTACTTCAGTCTTTCCAGAAAATTCCAGCAGTGGGTGTTCACCGTGCTGAGGTGTGGAGGATGTTCACTGGACAGTGGGGATGCTTCACTGTGGGAATCAGGACAGATGGATCAACATGCCTGTGCATCACCTGAGGAAAAAGGCTCACTGCAACCAATGAGTGACTTAGGACAGACTGTTGAAATACAGACAGACCGAGCAGAAAATGTACTCTAAGATGTCCAGGATACAGTCAGAATTTTTTTTGGCAATTTGACTCTTAAACTTCACTGTAAGCTACAGCCTGACTGATATACTGTACTGATTGGCTGTAAACAAGGTTCTTTTATATGTTCCTGCCAAAGACTTTCCCTCAGCACTTCATTTTGCACGATCCAGGACAAGCGACAGATAAAATGTACTACTTTAATTTGATTTAAAATACAACACATATAAATAATACACAGAATCTGCTCCTCACACTTCCACTGTGAGAGTCAGTGGTCGGGAGTCACCACCGACTTTTCAGCAATCCAGAGTTGAAGAATCAATTCTTGTGGAGTTGACACTCCTCTAGTAACTACATTGCAGAATAGGAGGAGGCTAAATAGCATAGTTTATGGGTGTGGGTTAAATCCAATGTGTCCACTTGTAGTCAAATGCATTTGCATTAGATGCCATAATGGACTGAATGTGCATGATATTGTCCATTTCTGTGTAGCACAGTGTCACGTTTTTCATTACAATATATTGTCATTAAATATAATTTAATCGCTCATTAATAATGTTCTTAAGATGTGATGTTATACTGTAGGTTAAATGAATGTTTGAAACATTTCCAGCACAAAATTCAAGTATAAATGTCATTGTTTAGTATATAAAATTAATTTTACTTGTAGAAAGTGCCAGATCAAAAGTAAAAAGCAAACAGGCTAATTAGCACGAGTCACACAATGATGCTGAGTGTATCCTGCTGTTGGTATAAGAGATGCACCATATGGAATCATCTGATCTGATACAATTACTGATCATTTAAGCCTAACTGTGGCTGATACCAATATTATACTGATAATTGAAATTATTTTTATTTAAATGTAGATGTTTGTCGTACACAGTCATATCAGAATATTATGACTACCAACCTAAAAGTGGGAATTACCACCCTTGGTTTGGATTGTTTGCTCAACCGGCCAAAACAGCTTCAATTTGCTACAGGGCAAAAAGATTGGACTCTGTAGCAATGAAAGATGATCGTGTGGTCTGATGAGTCCAGATTTACTCTGTTCCAGAGTGATGGGTGCATTAGGGTAAGAAGAGAGGCGGCTGAAGTGATGCATCTGTCACGCCTAGTGCCTACCATACAAGCATGTGGGGGCAGTGCTATGATCTGGGGTTGCTGCAGTTCGTCAGGTCTAGCTTTAGCCACATTATGTACTCAAATAATATGATCTGGGTACCATATTTTTATGCCATGTTGGACATCAGTCACATTGTGTCCTTTGCCCAAGTCAATCGTTTTAGATTCTACTGCAACTGACTGGTGTGTTCACTTATATATACATGCAGTAAACCCTGTCATGTGGCATCTCTGATGTATCAGGTTGAGTTCATTCCAAACCAGGGGTGATATTAAGGACATAATAATTTGAGCTGCAATAATTACCCACCGTTTATTGCCAAATGACATACTGTCTTTGGATATTAGTATTTGTGTCATATAATTACAACAAATATCTGCCAAAGTGCGGATGTTTTGTCCTTGTTTGATTGAGCATCCCGAGTATTAATGATAGCAGAACACAAATGGTCGGTTCCATGGTCAAACATGATATGAAAATGAGATTATATTTTATATCTTGTTGGCTATTGAACTTTTAGTTTCTTAAATTTTGTTTCACTGACTACATTTTTCAGGTCTAATTGTCTGAGCCAAGTTTTTGCTATGTATGAAAGCAAACCCTTACATTGCCCACTTTAGGTACAATAATCACTGCTGTGTAGGTTTGGGTGATAGAGCATTATAATCAAATGTCACTGTTAAAGCTGTAGGTTATGCACTACTAGAGCACCATTAGATTTGTAAAATGTTGTAAAATCTGTTTTATTAGAATTATTAGAGCTTACATAGACATTGACAGCTGAAGTTCAAACAGAAGACATGTCCAGCAGAAGACATGTAAATTGCTTGACTGTTTTTTTTTTTTTCCTGTAGAAGAAATGTGCACCAGAGCAGGCGCTCACAAACGTATTTCTATAGCTTTAGTTTGGAAACCATTTTATATGTGGTGTTTAAGCACTCTCATTGAATCAGTTATTGTGAAAATGCCTGTAAGACAATTACAACAGTGACCACTGTAACATATTTTAATAAGAAAATACTGCATTAGTTTTAGACATCATCCAGACCTACTGCTGCGTTATTGTGCTTATGTTTGGGAAGGACAGGGCTAAGTATGGAGAGAACATCTAAGCTACAAAATGAGAGATTTTTGTCTATTTTTGTTGCACTTTAAAAGCAAATACTATAATTTTTCTGTAGCATGTTTTGCCACTGTAATGTGTGTTTTATTTATTTTTTATCAGTATTGTGATTTATGCAGCACTTCCGTTTTTTGAAACACTTTATTTTGGGTGGTCCATTGTAGATGGTTAATAAACTGTCTGTAGACTTTTAGTACCATATAAACTATATCAGTGAAACAGTCCTAATGCTTAATCTCAACCCAAAACCTAAACCTCACTCTGGTCCTAATCCTAACCCTAATCTTAATCTCAGTCCATAAATGAATGTAGTAAACAGCTTGTCTAAAAGAGTGAGTTGAGTATGTTGAGATGATCTGTATTAAACCTGTTCTATGTTCAGGATCTTCTCAGATGAACATCTACAGACAAGAACTCAGGTTCTTTTATGCTGATCATCTAATTGTAGTCAGATGCTTCATTGCTGTTACTTCACTGATATGTTGTTGATCTATTACAATTGAGCTGCTTCCTCTACAAAGAGCCCTTAAAATAAAGTGTTTTGTTAATCAGCCTTAGTGTTGAGTCAGATGAGCATCACTTGTCATGCATTAGTGACATTCTTGAACGCTTCAGTGATGTTTTTTTTCATGATTTTCATAAGCAGCTCCATGATGTTGGTGAGCTGTTGCCCGAGTCAGGGGTCATGTGAATGTTCCTCTTATTTGTAGTTTTGCTTTCCAGTATTGCGTAAGCTTTGCTTTCTGACTAAGTCCTTTCAGTGAGCCTGATTCTGAACTGCAGTGGTGTTTCCCTTGAAAGTTAAAAAATGAAAACAGATGATAAAGTAAACCCTTTATTTCACATCCTTCTGTACTTTCGGCAGGAATTTCCTTTTAGATGCAGCACGTAATCCCATCTAGATTAATAACCTTTATCACATTAGCAGCAAGGCTGTTCACAGTAATGTGTAAATGAAAATAAACAGCACCTGTCTATTGTTGTTAAACTGGGTTTTAGATGATGGTGGTTGGAGGAGCTTCTTCCTGGATGATAACAAAGTGGGAACCATATTCTATTTATGTTCAATCAAGTTTCTTTCATTTGTATCTTTTACAACATGATTAAAATATCTTTTTGGTATGTTCTTTTCTGTCTCAGTGCCTTAAATGATCAACAATTGGATGGTCAGGCTTTGACCTTTTCAGTGTTGCATGTTTGGCAAATCAATAATGATCATAATTTTGTTGATGTTTGCCATCAAGTACACTACTATTTATACTATAGCTGACTTCTCTGTTCTTTAACTTTAAAAACCAACACTGCTTTGTAGATCATAATGTGGCAGTGTTTGAACAAAAGGCTGCTTGAGAACCAGTGAGCTGAGCCAATTGGTCTGAGTCAGTAAAAATAAGCAGAAGTTAATCCCCTCATTATTCCCCTTTTATCTCAGTCTCTCCTTCTGTACAACTAATTAACCCCCTCAAAGTCCAGGAGCCACCAGCAGGTCCATACATCATCTTCATTCTTATAACATGGAATGCAAAATATGACAAAATTCATTCAAAAACTACCTCCACCATATTTCCATTTAGGATTAATATCAGGAGAAGTGTTGTGTGCACTGATGTAGAGTTTTAGTGATGAACATCATGAATTTGATTCAAGATCAGTCTATTTGAAGTGTCCATCAGTAAGAGTGAGGTTTTATCATTTTTTATAGCTCACAGTAAGTCAGACTGAATCAAAAACAACTATTCTGAGGCCTTCATTAAGGTCTGGATGCAGTTTGAGAGAAATGTTGATGTATTTTTTACAGAAAAAACTGGTCAATTTTAGGTGATTATTGAGTTTGCACTTTTGTTAGACTCAGTCCCAGTTCTAAAGAAACAAAAACATGTTTAACTGATCAATTACATCTGCTTATTTGTGGAAATCTGATACCTAAGTGAACCTTTTTGTTGTTACAAATGAAAGATCTGAAGATATCTGCTGAGCTAAAACCTGCAGACATTGTTTAGCAGTATTAGACTTGCTTATAACAGGAACACATTTTCATTGTTCTCTATGTAAAGGCTAATAATAAGCCTGATAATGTCATTTTAACTGAGAGGAATGGAAAGTACAGCATACAGTAAGACGGTTTTAAAAGATGTGATGACACTGATGAGTCATGATCAGCTGACTTTTTATTTTCCTGCATAGGTCACCTCCTTTAACTCCTACTCAACACAAAGACGACAGAAACTAGAGAGAGCTCAGTGAAAGGGTCCTTGTGATAAAACTTTTCACTTACAGATGTTTTACTACCACTAATATGGCTGCACAGGTTGTATTGTTTGACCTGACAATTATTTGACACTTTAACACACTTTTATCAACATACTGGACCTAAAAACACAAAAATCAAATAAGGTTTGAAAAAAGACTAAAAATACAGCCACACTCCTTTAACACAGGTTGTAAATGTGAACATGTGATAAACACTGAGATCAAATTAAGCAATATACAAGTACAGTATTTATAACAAAAAAGGTACTTTTCCTAGTGCTGCTGCACTGAGTGACTTCCATGCACGCTACTTTTGTTTTTATGGTTGTGTAAATAGAGAGAGAGAGAGAGAAACAGAAAGAAAGAGAGAGACACAGAGAGAGAGAGAGAGAAACAGAAAGAAAGAGAGAGAGAGAAACAGAAAGAAAGAGAGACACAGAGAGAGAGAGAGACAGAGAGAGAGAGACACAGAGAGAGAGAGAAACAGAAAGAAAGAGAGAGAGAGAGAGAGAGAGAAACAGAAAGAAAGAGAGACACACAGAGAGAGAGAGAGACAGAGAGAGAGAGAAACGGAAAGAAAGAGACACAGAGAGAGAGAGAGAAACAGAAAGAAAGAGAGAGAGAGAGAAACGGAAAGAAAGAGAGAGACAGAGAGAGAGAGAGAGAAACGGAAAGAAAGAAAGAAAGAGACAGAGAGAGAGAGAGAGAGAGAAACGGAAAGAAAGAGAGAGACAGAGAGAGATAGACAGACAGAAACAGAGAGAGTGAGAGAGAGACACAGAGAGAGAGAGAGAGAGAGAAATGGAAAGGGAGACAGAGAGAGAGAGAAACAAAGAGAGAGACAGAGAGAGACAGACAGACAGACAGAGACACAGAGAGAGAAACAGAAAGAAAGAGAGAGAGAGAGAGAGAGAGACAGAGACCAAGAGAGTGTGTGAGAGAGAGAAGCAGAGACAGAGAGAGTGAGAGAGAAACAGAAAGAAAGAGAGAGAGAGAGAGAAACAGAGAGAGACAGACAGAGAGAGTGAGAGAAAGAGAAAGACAGAGAGAGACAGACACACAGAAAGAGAAAGAGAGAGAGAGAGACAGACAGAGAGAGAGAGAGAAGCAGAGACAGAGAGAGAGAGAGAGAGAAGCAGAGACAGAGAGAGAGAGAGAGAAGCAGAAACAGAAAGAGAGAGAGAGAGACTGTTGCATTGTCATGTATTCAGGTTGAGACGTGTCTTATCTTGTTTAGTGTTTGGTGTGTTCTGGGTCATGTGACCCCTCTGTTTATCTACTGTACTTCCCCTCCAGTGACCTCAAGCAGAGATATCGGCAACAAAAACCTGACCTACAAGTAGCTTAGCCATCTGCGTTACATCAGCGACATATTATACCTACACACACACTCACACACACTCACACAAACACACACATATATATTTAAGTGTCTCTGCTACCATAGACATTTAAGGGTGTCACTCTGTTTGTCTACATTGTATGTTTGCCAACATGTTTCTGTGCTGATTCTCCGTCTGGTCCTGCCCCCATTCCACCCTGCTCACCAGCGTCCACACCTTTGTTTCATTGTCTTCCTAATTGTGTGGTCTATGTACTGTAAAGCCCTGCTGTGTCTCTGTCCCTTAGCAGTCATTTGCTTTTGTCTTTGTGTGTGTACCCTATTTATTGTAGTTTATGTAATTAAATCCACATTTCCACATGTACCTGACTCCTCCCCTTGTTCCAGTCTTCAGTCCTGATAAAGGAACTTCAGACTGCCCTTCAAGTTGCTGTGGAACTTCTACATCTGTACCGTAGAGAGCATCCTGTCAGGGAAGATCACGGCCTGGTTTGGGAACAGCACCCTGCAGGACAGACGGACTCTTCAGAGGGAGGTGTGTTCAGCTGAGCACATCATCCGAGCAGAGCTCCCTGTTCTGCAGACCATCTACAGCAGGGGTGTCAAACTCCAGTCCTGGAGGGCTGGATTCCTGCAGAGTTTGGTGATTTCTCTGCTCTGACACTACAATTAAACCTGCTCATTACCTGCTGAGCTGAATCAGGTGTGTTTGATCAGGAAGATCACAAAACTGCAGGAATCCGGCCCTCCAGGACTGGACTTTCACACATGTGATCTACAGCAACCAATTCTGGACCAAGGCCAAAAAGTTACTGATGGACACTAGCCACCGTGACAATGGACTCTTCTCTCTGCTGCCATGAGGGAAGCATTTTTGCACCCTAAAGGCAAACAGAGAGGATGAGACAGAGCTTCTACCTGCAGGCCATCCAAACACTGGACAATAACACAGACACACACACACGCCACAGACTACCCAAACACAGACACATACACACACACTTTGAACTTTATCATGCACATTTACACTCTACATTTTGCACATTTGTAACACTTTATAATAACTTTCATTAATAGCTCATTAACTAATGAATAATTACTTTCATTAACTAATGATTTGTTAACATTTGCAAAAATGAATACGATCATTAGCAACTACATGAACTGTTGTTTATAAACGTGTTCATGTTCAAATTCTCATAAACTAATGATTTGTTCAGTTATTATTCATTAGTTAATGAGCTATTAATAAAAGTTATTATAAAGTGTTATCGTCTTTTTTATGTCTCATTTTATTTCTTTTTTCTTTTTATTCCACTTCTGTTGTAGCATGTCCCCTCCCCTCACCCCTTCCTTTCCTAATGTAAACAAGCAGTCATCAAATCATTACACTACCAGTCAAATGTTTTAGAACACCTCATTTTTCCAGTTATTTATTACAATTCAAGTCATTCCAGTTCAATGAAAAGCGTGAAATGATACAAAAGGTAAGTGGTGAACTGCCAGAGGTTTTAAAATAAGTAAAGTTACCCCAAACTGAAAATGTATTTACATTACAGAATTATACACAAAGGCTTTTGTCAGGGAACATAAAACAGTTTAAAGCTGTTCTGCAGTAATGGAGGTTGATTATGCATTGAAAGCTGGTGCTACTAATTCCTACAGGTGATCCAACTTTTCTTGAGGACATACACGCCCCCTCTGTCTGCATAAAAGCAGTGTCAGAACACACTGTGGTACCAAACCCTCGTGAGCATCAGTTGAACAGTACTGTACTGCAGAAAGTAGTGTGTTGCTACTAACATGGTAAGAAAAAGGCAATTAACAATGGAGGAAAGACAGACAGTTATAACAAAATGTACAGAACATTTTCAAAGAAATTCAAGGTGTCGGTGAGTACAGTTTCCTTCAAACTCAGAGACTGGGCGAAACTCTGACAGGATGAGGTCTGCCAGACCCAAAGCCACAACTGCATCAGAAGACAAGTTTCTGACCAGCGTGACAGGCGGCTCACAGCACAACAGCTTCAAGCACAGCTTAATAGTGGTTGTATTCAGCAAATCTCAGTTTCAGTTGTGAAGAGAGCCATTGCTCAGACATCAGAATAAGACAAAGAGGCTTGCCTGGGCCCTGAAACACCACCAGTGGACTACTGAAAACTGGAAAGTACTGCTGAATCAAAATTTGAAATCTTCGGTTCATCACACACGATCTTTGTACGTCGTTGAGTAGGTGAAAGGATGGTTCCACATCAACTGTCAAACATGGAGGAGGAAGTGTGATGATCTGGGGCTATTTTGCTGGATCCAGGTCGTGACTTGAACAGAGTGAGAGGCAGAATGAGCCACCACGACTACCACAGCATTCTGCAGTGCCATGCAGTACCGTCAGGTATGTGCTTAGTTGGTCAGGGGCTCATCCTACACTGCAAAAAATGAAATCTTAACAAGCAAGAAATTCTTGAAAATCAATAATCTTGGTATATAATAATAATAATAATAATAATAATAATAATAATTAATAATAATTAGGTCTTGTTTTTTAAAAGGACTTGTATATGTTAGATAAATATTCTAGTTGTTAGAAACTTTGTCTATGATTATCTAATTAATATTCTGTTTCTAATTTTAAGGACTTTCTGAAATGAAATAAAAAATTGTTTTATATTACTAAAAGTTTTCAAAGTTCTCTGGTGTAAAAAAAATTTAAAGACAACCTTACTTAATTTAAGAATACATTTTTCTTAAAACCTATACAAGACTAGAAATGCAAGATTTAGTATATTTTCCAATAAAACCAACGACACTTTATGTGACTGAAAAATATTTTATTGGGATTATTTTGTTTGTAATTGTAATTTTACGTTTATAATCTGATTACAAACATTGTGAAACTGCAAAATAATTTTGAAACATTATGAAAATACAAAAACTATGCTAATTTTTTCAGCTCCACTGAGCATGCAGGAAAACTCAATGCGCAGGACCCACAGGTCCACCAAAGAGTAGATATTCATATTAATAATGTTAATGCTTATTTTATTATAAGTATTACAGTCTTAAATTAGAAAGACTTTAAAATCATTTTTTTGTTTATTTAAACTCCATATTGAGTGTAAAGTGCATTCTATTCAGATTTTTTACCAAATGAGGTTTTATGAAAATGCTTAAAACAGGATTAATATGTTAGTTTTGGCATTGGATAATTTTTTATATATTTCTTTAAGAGAATCTTGCTTATATATATTTTAAAGTGCCTTATATTGATCATTTTTTACTAGTTTTTGAGAGTACCCGATAATTTATAGATATTTATAGATTTTTTTAATAGATTTATAGACAAGACTTTTTTCTTGTTTCATATTTTTTGCAGTCTACAGCTCTGACAAAGCTACATCAGGAAAAAACAACAAGATGGTCAGCTGGAAAACATGGAGTGGAGCACAGTCTCCAGACTTAAACCCCATCCAGCTGATTTAGGATGAAGTGAAAAGCAAAGCAAACCTACAAGTGCCAACAT
>BRDA01037076.1:7359-21662 GCA_036984385.1 Crenuchus spilurus | reverse complement strand
ATTATTCTTAAACCACTCGTAACTCCAGTTATCTCCACTGTTTATGTCACATATGAGAGTGACGTTGTCTCCACTGAACACACGCTCAGCTGACTGAACTCTCACTTTAGCCTTTGGTCTCTCTGTACAAACACAACAAACACTGTAGACACTTACACACTGAACACACATGACTCTACTCAACAACATGGAATAATGTAGAATAACTGCAGAATATTCATCTGTAATCTTTCTCAAATCAAAACCACCTTCTTAGTAAAAGAAGTCTGACTTACCTTTTATTGTAATCTTGACTGATTCACTGTAATTTGAGTGGTAAGTTTCTCTTTGTGCTGAACAATAATATCCTATTGTTCCTTTATTCATCACTTTTACACTGATTGTGTCTTCAGATACAGGAGTATAATCTGGTGCTTCATAAGTATAATTTTTATGATCTGGTGTGGTTTTGTACCAGTTAAACCTCCATCCAGTAGACGTCTGCAGTTGACAGGTCAGAGTCACTGTGTCTCCAGTGTAGACGGTGCTCTGAGGTCTCACCATCACTGTTGGTTTTTCTGTTGATATGAAATGATGAAAGTATCAGAGCTGATTCTCTCTTTACTACTAAAGCAGAAGTTCTGTCATCATAAGCTTATTGTCACACTCCTCTGTTAACTAAGCCCAGGCTTGCATGAACATGGACTACTTTTGATCTCAAACTCCCATGATCCTCAGCCATTTTACTTGTCATGTGACTTCCCCCGAGTACTACCAGCATCACCTAAACTACAGTACCCAGGACCCCTGAGGGGCCTTGTCTGTCATGTGTCTCTCTGCACAGCTGTCTCACATCTCAGAACTGTCCAGTGTATTTAAGCGATGCTGTTCTGTTTATTACTCACTTAGTATTGTCTTTGCTTCTATCGTCTCTGAGAATCCTGAGCTTAATCCTGTCTGTGTGTCCTGTGTTAATTTCTGATCTTACTTGAGCATTCCTGTCTTTTTCTCTTGTTAGCTTTCTCTGGCTGAGCATTCCTAATATAGTTAGTATAGGCTTAGTATTCCTAGCATTAACCCTCTGTCTTTAATTATCTACACTGTCTTGTCTTTCTTAGTTTTTCTGTCTGATTTCTTGTTGAATTATTTTGTTGCAGTTCTCCTGCTTCACATAGTGTTTGTTGTTCCTGTTGATTTGTTCATATTTAGTTCTGTTTTTATTCCTGTTATTTATTTTGTCTTGTTCTGTATTCATCTGTTCCATTTAGCAATTATTGTGTATTGGACCTTTTGTCTGTTTTGTGGAGTACATGTTCAGATTGCCTTATTAATAAATCTTGTTTTATACATCCTGCGTGCATCTTCTGGTTGTGGTTGATCTTTGTGACACTGATAGCTTGTGTCTAATAAGGATTAAAAAATGTAATTGTCTTTACACTCTGGAGAAAATAAATACTCTTTTCTGATTGGCTGGCAGGTTTCTATTAATTCTGTATTACAGAACAGCTGTAAAGTAGATCCAGTAAAAATACGTTTAATCACTGATCTGTATCAATGCTCTGGAGACACTGAACTGTAATAATAATAATCAGGTAAACTAGTGCTGCTCTACTCAACATTATCTCTGTTCTTGAGAAAAGAAAGTTTCCTTCCACAAACAGGTTGACTTTTTTTAGATGAATGTTAGACGGTTTTCTTTGTTTACATAAATATACAAGCTTGTCTAAATGTGTAACTGGGGCAACAGGGGGATAAAAGTCCTCGATGTGTCTCATTACCAGTGGTGGCTTTAGCCAGATTGGTGCCCTGGACGAACAACCCCTCCAGCACCCACCACCCCTTCCACAATGGCCCAACTCCACCCCACCCCACCCACGGCGCAACTGCTGCAAGCACGTCACCACCTGCTGTTGATTGACCAACAGTTTACAAGTAAACCTACCGACTCAAACATCCAGCAACAGCCCCCCCCACACACACACACACACAGAATGAACATCAGCCAGCAATGCAGTGGTACCAAGGGCGCTTAACCTCTCGGGGGCGGGACAGGCCATCCTTGTGCCGCCCCTGAAGTTGTGCCACCCTGGGCAGCTGCCACTGCTCATTACACTGAATTATTGAACTTTGTGGAGTAAATTTCACTCTGATTTGATTGTGGAGTTCTTTACCTCCATCTAGTCTATTAATTTATATTACAGGACACTTCAGCAGCCATTATCCTTTATATAATTCTCACATGTACTTAGTCAAGATGAACAATCTTCATTAGTGATAATTATATTCATCACATTAATTAACAAAATCATACATTTTCATTATTATATCAGCATTTATATCATCATACTTACACAGCTGTTCTTATGTTACTGCACTGATGTTGTATTTATATTTCTTGCACTGTAAATAGTGATACTCAAATCACTGTAAGTGAATAATTAATCTTTATATCAGAGAAAAGATTTACTCCCAATCAGACTGCTGTTCATTCTATTTCTAATGTTTATAATTTACTGAGAATTACAGTCTATTAAGTGCAGTTTAGAGAGAAGATCCTGGTTTAAACTGATCACTACTACTATTCCAGCTTCTGCTCAGGTTCCTGTCACTATTCAACCATCTAAACATCCTCTTACTGTATCTCACACCACCTGACCATGAACAAAGTACATGATGTTATTTCTAAACTTTTATCTGTTAAAGGTATAAATAATGTGAGAAAGAAGAGAGTCTCACCTGACACAGTCAGTGTAACAGCATCACTGGTCTCTGAGTAACGTGGTTCTGTTGACTGTGTTCCCTTACAGGTATAAACACCTTCATGAGACTGATCAGCATTAGAGATGACATATTCCTTCTTCTTCTGAACATCACTGAGAGGTTTATTATTCTTAAACCACTCGTAACTCCAGTTATCTCCACTGTTTATGTCACATATGAGAGTGACTGTGTGTCCACTGAATACACGCTCAGCTGGCTGAACTTTCACTTTAGCCTTTGGTCTCTCTGTACAAACACAACAAACACTGTAGACACTTACACACTGAACACACATGACACTACTCAACAACATGGAATAATGTAGAATAACTGCAGAATATTCATCTGTAATCTTTCTCAAATCAAAACCACGTTCTTAGTAAAAGACGTCTGACTTACCTTTTACTGTAATCTTGACTGATTCACTGTAATTTGAGTAATTTTCACTTTGTGCTCCACAATAATATCCTATTGTTCCTTTATTCATCACTTTTACACTGATTGTGTCTTCAGATACAACAGTATAATTTACTTCATAAGTATAAACTTTATGATCTGGTGTGTTTTTGTGCCAGTTAAACCTCCATCCAGTAGACGTCTGCAGTTGACAGGTCAGAGTCACTGTGTCTCCAGTGTAGACGGTGCTCTGAGGTCTCACCATCACTGTTGGTTTAACTGTTGATATGAAATGATGAAAGTATCAGAGCTGATTCTCTCTTTACTACTAAAGTAGAAGTTCTGTCATCATAAGCTTGCAGTTTTAGTGTCTAATGAGGAGAAAAAGTGAAATTATATCTCATTACACCCTAGAGAAGAGAAATACTCTTTTCTGATTGGCTCTCAGGTGTCTATTAATTCTGTATTACAGAACAACTCTGAAGTAGATCCAGTAAAAATAAGCTTAATGACTGATCTTTATCAATGCTCTATTCACAGTGAACTGTACACTTAATGATCAAGTAAACTTGTGCTGCTCTACACAACATTATCTCTGTTCATAAGAAAAAAAAAACATTTTCCTTCCACAGACAGGTTGACTTCTTTATAGATGACTTTTTACAGTTTACTTTTTTAAATAAATGTACTGTGTGGTAACTGGAGTATAGGTGGGATAAAAGCATTCGAGGTGTGTCGTTACACTGAATTAATGAACTTTGTGGAGTAAACTTCACTCTGCTTTGTATTGTTGAGTTCTTTCACCCCATCTTGTCCATAAATTTTATATAACAGGACACCTCAGCAGCCATTATCTCTTATATAATTCTCACATGTACTTATAGTCAAGAAGAATGATCTTCTCTAGTGATAATTATGTTCATCAATTTAATCCACATAATCATACATTTACATCATTATATTAGCTCTTATGTCATTGTACATGGCCATTCTTTTAATCGAGGCTAAATAACTTCTCTAGTTTTCTAGTTTCTGTGAGCTCTGTTGTTGGCTGAAAGCTGCTGAAAACACCAGTTTGCAGATGCAAGATGCAAGAGATGTTGACAAGATATAAGCAATAAACGGCAACAATTATCAACGCACCAGTAGTGATTTGGCATTTCTTTGTTTTCCAAGAGATCCACAAAGGTAATAATTAATGTAAGTAGAAATATTTTAACAATGATGTGATTTAACTTGTGTGAATGGCAGCACTGTTAGCTTAGCATTTGCAAAACAGTATGAATGTAAGGCTAGTGCATCTCTGCGAAGAGAAATCAACTTTGTCAGTGCATAATTTGAAGCATTCCTCCGCATTTGGGGGCAGCCATGGCCTAGTGGTAAGGATCTGGTCTTATGACCAGAAAGTTGCCGGTACGATCCCTAGACAGGACATGACTGAAGTGCCCTTGAGCAAGACACCTAACCCCCTAACTGCTCCCCGGGCGCTGGTGGGTAAAGGCTGGCCACCACAAATTCTCACAGCCTAGTGTGTGTGTGTGTGTGTGTGTGTGTGTTTCACTGCATGAATGGGTTAAATGCGGAGGTCAAATTCCGTTGTGTGAAAATCACATTGGCAAATTGGTTCATCTTCTTCTTCTTCACTTCATACAGACAGTCCGGCTTTCTAGCCCTCTGTCCAGAGCAAAACGAAGGGTCCTTATTTCTAAATATTAGTATGGATTTGTGACCTGTGCCTCATATGCACTCACTCACTTGCACTCACTGCTTCTGCATCCTGAGCACATAGTAAACAAATTCTGTGCAGGCATGCGCAAACTTATCATTTGTTTATGCTCTGAGCATTCAAGAGCAAAATGCTTGAAGTGAAAGGACCAAAAAGTGTCATTATCACATGACATGAAATATCAGGAGCATTGGCATCAGTTACAAGTTAATGAAATTGTAATCTCACCAAGTGCATGGACAGTAATGGTGTTAATGATGATACCAGACAAATATATGCAGATAGCCTAGTCTCTTTCTACAAAAATGTGCTCTGCTTGTCTGTATAAAGTGCAGTGTCATTTTCTTATTCTAAATAATTTTTGAATAATCATTTCACAGACTGTACATGTAAATACACATGAATGTAAATGAAATGCTGCAGTAAATGTAGATGTAATGATTCACCTGCAGTGTGTCCACAGTGGATGAGTCCAGTCAGCACTAGAATAGAGAGAGAAACAGAAGATATGATGTATTAATGTGAGATATTATCTGCAATCACAGACAGAATGAATCTGAAATCAGTGTAAACAGCTGGAGATCTATTTTCTTTGTTACTTATGATCTAAAATTGAAGTATTTCAACTGTATTCTAATATCTTTACATTTTAACTCTCCTGAAACTGCCATATTTACATATTCATTTAATTCATTCATCTTCTTTGGAATATTTGTGGTTTAATAAAGAGATTAAAGTTAACTTGTTGATTTTTATTCTTATGGGTTAATCAATGTGTGAAAATGTGCTAATTTCTCATACCTTGATGTTTATTTATCACTTTAATTGACAGATGCTGAAAGACAGCTTTCAATATAATGGCAATTAAACATTTTTATGGTAAAACTTTTTGCTAAAATGTTGATTCAGTTGTACAGTGGGGCAAAAAAAGTATTTAGTCAGCCACTGATTGTGCAAATTCTCCTACTTAGAAAGATGAGAGGTCTGTAATATTTATCATAGGTGCTCTTTAACTATGAGAGACAAAATAAGAAAAAAAAATCCAAGAAATCACATTGTAGGATTTCTCAAAAATGTATTTGTTAATTGTGGTAGAAAATAAGTATTTGGTAAAAAACAAAAGTTCAACTCAATACTTTGTAACATGGCAATGACAGAGGTCAAACGTTTCCTGTAAGTCTTCCCCAGGTTGGCACACACTGTAGCTGGTATTTTGACCCATTCCTCCATGCAGATCTTCTCTAGAGCAGTATAGTAATGTTTTGGGGCTGCCACTGGGCAACATGGACTTTCAAGTCCCTCCACAGACTTTCTAGGCCACCCCAGCACCTTTACAGAGCCACTCCTTCACTGCCCGAGAGGTGTGTTTGGGATCATTGTCATGCTGGAATTCCCAGACATGTTCCATCTTTAATGATCTCACTGATGGACAGAATTTTGGCATAAAATCGCACAATACATGGCCCTGTTCATTCTGCAGGATCAGTTGTCCTGTCCCCTTTGCAGAAAAACAGCCCCAAAGCATGATGTTTCCACCCCCATGCTTAACAGTAGGTATGGTGTTCTTGTGATGCAACTCAGCATTCTTTTTCCTCCAAACATGGCGAGTGGACTTGAGTACCAAAAAGCTCTATTTTGGTCTCATCTGACCACATGACCTTCTCCCATGCCTCCTCTGGTCATTGGCAAATTTCAAACGGGCCTGGACATGTGCTGCATGAGCAGGGGACCTTGCATGCCCTGCATGACATTAAACCATGATGGTGTAGTGTGTTACTAATGGTCCTTTCTGAGACTGTGGTCCCAGCTTTCTTCAGGTCATTGACCAGGTCCTCCCATATAGTTTGGGGCTGACTCCTGACCTTTCTTAGAATCATTCTTACCCCACAAAGTGAGATCTTGCATGGAGCTCCAGACAGTCATCTTGTCTTTCTTCCAGTTTCTAATAATTGTGCCAACAGTTGTTGTCTTCTTACCAAGCTGCTTGCCTATTGTCCTGTAGCCCATCCCTTGTGCAGGTCTACAGTTTTGTCCTTGTTGTCCTTAGAAAGCTCTTTAGAGTGTGATTGATTGAGAGTGTGGACAGGTGTCTTTTATGGATGTAACAAGTTAAAACAGGTGCAAATAATACAGGTAATGTGTGCAGAATAGGAGGGCTTCTTGAAGAGGAACTAAAAGGCGTATAATGTATTACATGTTCAAATAATTTTTTTTGGTGCTTGTACACAAATTATATTATTATTAATTATTAATAAATATTGACAAATTATGATTTATATTTTCTTAATAATTACTAGTTACTATTAATAATATACTACTGTGAGGAATGGAGGCCAAAATCACAAGGATAACTGAGATGTGGTTATAATAAAATGAGTTTACTCGCAGACTCAGAATCATACAAAGCGCTGTAACACTATAACCATAAATCCAAAAGGGCTAGACAAAATCAGGGTCGAAGGCAAGGCGAGTTCAAGATGAGGCAAACAACAACTAGACAGGGCAATACTAAGGTCAAGGTCAACAGGGCAAGAATAGGTCAAAAACAGGAGATCAAACACGAGAGAAAAAGGCTTGGTAAGGTCACAAGGATAAGAATCAGTGTGGCAATACTTCGCATAGTCTTTGAGGTGAGTGAGGCTTAAATAAGAGTCTGTTGATGAGCTGCAGGTGAGATCAATATTCAGGAGAGGGCGACCTTTGACCTCTCTCCTGATTGGTTGTGTTTGCATGTTGGCGTTGTGGTGGCTGATGGGAGTTGGAGTTTATGGGAGCGGTGATAGATCTGACAACTACTAATAACTATTAAATGTTATTATGAATAATAAAATAATAAAAATTAACATTAATCATAAATAAAATATTAATACATTATTACATATTATTTATAAATAATAAACTGTTAAAAAGCATGTAGGATAAAATGATCCCCCAATCCTTTCAGTCAACTTCACTTCAGCTCATTATCACCAATGTTACACATATGTTTGGACTGTATGGTCAAGACACAAACAGGAAACAAATACAGCTTAATTGCAGGAACTGTAATATCTAATAAATGTTCTGCATATTTTACATCTTCTGTTATGATTACTAGAATACTGCACAATGGACGGGTCAACTGCTATTGAGAAACACTTGTGTTATCATGAAAATGTGTGATCATGGCTTAATGTTCTTCATGCATAATGCTTTTTGGAAAAATAGATTTCTTTTGTGACAGTGTAATAATTTAAGGTTTTTGATGCATATATAATACTTGATTAGTGAGCACTGGCAAGTACATTTTCTTTCAAAAAGTGGAAGCAACACACTGAACAATGTGCTTGCACAAAGAGGAAATAGTAAGCATACTTTGGCCTGAGTGGTGAGCAGCCCTATCCATGCCACATGTGGACTAGGTGTCTTGCTCACATGCACTTATGTCCTGTCAGTTCACTGGACTGAACCAACAAGACTAGTTCCTTAACCACAAGACCACAGGAGGGCAGCTAAAGCTATATTTTACAAGCCTTATATTAAGCCTAGATGTTTCCAGTGTAGGTTATCACTGTTCATTGTTTTTGATACAGGGAGGTTTTAATGAATGTTTAATTATTAAATGTATTTTGTGTGGATCATATGAAGAGGAGCTTTCAGATAACAAATAAAGAGCATTCCAGACAGCGTGAAACTTTATTTTCAAAAGATATTATCTGTGTTTCGGTTAATGGTTAAAATATGTTTAGATATTTTTGCTTCATTCAGAAATTTAAATGACAAACTGAGGCTCTTTGTGACAATTTAGCAACAAGCGCAGCATCTTTCCATCAGTATACAGACTTGTGTCGTAAGAATTCATCTGAATGAGAATCATTTATGTACAAACTGAATAACAGTGGTCCTAAAATGAGAGCATACAGCACTCTGAATGTTTAAGGTTTAAATGATGGATTTATCACTAAATATTCAGAATAACCTGAAAAATATGATTTTATTCAGTTTTGTGTGTTTATAGAAAATGTTTATTGGCCTAAACTATGAATGTGCATTTAATTATTTCAAAGGGTAGAAGCAGAATCAACAATACATTAACAACAACCAGATGATCACCTTAAACTATTCACTGTACATTTTAATCCATGGAACAGCAAGTTTTGGGCAGAACATTCAGGCTGTTGTACTGATATCATGTATATTACACATATCAGTTAAGTTTAAAAATTAAGTTCTGAAACATTTTCAACTTAAGTATTTCCTACTAAACAGTAACCTGGAGAAATATTAGGAATTGTAATAAACATTAGCTGAACCACAAACCAGTACTGTTAACTAAACATGTCAAATTACTTTGCTACTATGTGATCTAAGATACAACATATCAATGATTTAATCTGCTGCTTATTAGAGATAATCTGGTGACTGTAAAGTCCAACACACTGCACTTGATGACACTCATGGACACTTATAGATATGGGCATAAGCCAGCTGTGGGGGTTTTGGATCATTGGCCCCTCCAATACTTAAGCCTTACATTTTGAGAAAACTAATAGTAGTGAAATTAATTATTGTATTACTAATACATCTGTATAACAAAACAACACGGTGGCTTAGTGGTTAGCACATTTGCCCCTCGACACTGAGGTCTTGGGTTTGAGTCCCCATCTGATCAGAAAATCCATGCTGTCCTCATGTCCGCGTGGGTTTCCTCCGGGGACTCCGGTTTCCTCCCACAGTCCAAAAACATGGAGATCAGGTGAATTGGCTACTCTAAAAATGACATTGGTGTGTGTATGAATGTACATGTCTGTGTATGTACAGTATATATATGCCCAGATATGGTTGGCACTCTGTCCTGGATGATCCCCTTAGTGCTCGATGCAGTCCTCCAGGTGGACGGTCGCTTCCGGTTGAAAGTATGTTGTGTGCGACTGGCTGTCACTTCTCGCCGGTGTGTGGTTGAGTGTGTGTATATGAAGTGTGTTGAATGTAAAGCATCCTTGGATTTGAGAAAGGCGCTATGTAAGTGTAACATTCATTCATTCATGATTCAAAGGCTGAAGGTTCCATGGCTCCTTCTATCAAATTTGAGCTTTAGTTCCTTCCATAGATGTTCCATTAGATTCAGGTTTGGTCATTGCCTGGGGCATTCTAGCAGCTTTATTTTCTTTCTCTGAAATCAATTGAGAGTTTTTTTTGGCTGTGTTTGGGATCACTGTCTTACTGAAATGTCTACCCTTATTTTATCTTCATCATTGATTCAACAGATTTTAATCAAGAATGTTCACAGTAAATAAGTCAGTGTTAAATCAACACTATTAGAGTTAAATTAACACTGAGGGTGTCAAAATATAACACTCCCAGTGTTAATTTAACTTCAATAGTGTTGATTTAACACTAGCAGATTTACTGTATACATGTGTCCATTCATCCTTCCTTCAATTATATGAAGCGTGACAGTACCGTATCCTGATGTTCCCACTTCCAAACTTCACTGTTAGGTGTTTTTGGGGTGTTATTCAGGGCCTTTTGACCCCCAAACATGGTGTGTATGATGGATCCAAAGAGTTCATTTTTTGTCTCATCTGTCATATTCTCCGTCTTTCACATTCTTGTCTAAATGTTGTTCAGCAAACTTTAAACGCGCTTCATCATGCTTTTTCTTCAACAATGGAGTCTTATGTGGTGAGCGTGCATACAGGCCATGGTGGTTGAGTGCATTATTTATTGTTTTCTTTGACATAATTGTACCTGCTGTGTCCAGGTCTTTCTGCAGCTCTCCACAAGTGGTCCTTGGCTCTTTGACAACTCTTCTGATTATTCTTTTCACTCCTCTGTCTTGCTGGGAGCACCTCATCATGGTTGGTTTATGGTAAAATTATATACTTTCCACTTCTGGATTATGGTCCCAACAGTTCTCATTGAAACCTTCATTAGTTTAGAAACTCTTCTGTAACCAGTGTCATCAGTTTGTTTAGCAATAATAAGGTTGCAACGGTCTTGAAAGCATTCTCTGTTTTTACCCATCATTAGATTTTTCTTGTGTGATACTTTGGTGATGAAACACTTTTTTATAGACCATCAGTGGGGACTGAACCAGCTGATAATAATTTGCACTAAGTGGCATGATTGGTTTGTAATTACTGATAGATTTCAGCTGGTGTCATTACTTCACATGGCTTTTTCACGTCCCTTTCTTCGTGTGTTCAATACTTTTTTTGTTCAATACTGTGTTCAATACTTTTTCTCACCTTATTATACAGTATATAACTTAATTTATGGACATCTATGGTTTGGTTTCTTTACATGTGTAGATTGGAAGGGTTGTTACCAACATCTGGTGAGAATGTCATGTCAATACCACCTTTAGAAATATATTTCCTTCGAAAACGGGTGAAGTTCAATACGTATTTTACTCACTGTATATATAAACATACTTTTATCAGACCATATTTTATTAGTAATTCATGCTGTTTTTATTAGTAAATAAACTGTTTGTGTGTAATTATTTTAGTTACTCTGTGTTTTTCTAAAATTCCTAATTGTTATGGGTTTGTGAACTCTTTCAAATGTTCTATATTTCTGATAATTATATCTTAATATAAATTATATTAAATGATATTAATTTGACCTAAAGTTTTACCAGTAGATAAAGAGAACAAAATAAAATAAACAACATTTACACTTAGTCTCTTATTTATTGAGGGAAATTATTTAATATTATGTGTCTTTGAGTGGTAAAATTATGTGAACCTGTGCTCTGTATCTGGTGTGACCTGCTTGTGGAGCAACAACTAAACATTTCCGGTAACTGTTGATCATATGTCAGCTTCGAGAAAAACATGAACTGCTTACTTCTAGCCCTTCTACAACATTTCTATTGAATCAAGGTCAGGATTTTGACTTGCACATTAGTGTTCATGTTATCTTGTATTATTTTCTATTGTTTTACATGACAATTTCCAACAAACCTGCCATTAATACAGTATTAGATTATATGACTTATACACTGATGTAATTTCAAACTGTGCACAGAAGCTATTTTACTAAGCTTAATACAATGTATCACAAAATTGAGTACACCCCTCACATTTCTGCAGATATTTAAGTATAACTTTTCATGGGACATCACTGACTTTGCGCTCCTCCACCTTCCACTTGAGGATTCCCCAAAGATGTTCTATTGGGTTTAGGTCTGGAGACATGCTTGGCCAGTCCATCACTTTTAACCTCAGTCTCTTCAATAAAGCAGTGGTCATCTTAGAGGTGTGTTTGGGATCATTATCATGCTGGAACACTGCCCTGCGAACCAGTGTCTGGAGGGAGGGGATCATGCTCTGCTTCATTATTTCACAGTACATATTGGAGTTCATGTGTCCCTCAATGAAATGTAACTCCCCAACACCTGCTGCACTCATGCAGCCCCAGACCATGGCATTCCCACCACCATGCTTGACTGTAGGCATGACACACTTATCTTTGTACTCCTCACCTGACTGCCACCACACACGCTTGAGACCATCTGAACCAAACAAATAAATCTTCATCATAGGACATGGTTCCAGTAATCCTTGTCCTTTGTTGACATGTCTTCAGCAAACTGTTTGCGGGCTTTCTTGTGTACAGACTTCAGAAGAGGCTTCATTTCTGGGGTGACAGCCATGCAGACCAATTTGATGTCGTGAGCGGCGTATGGTCGGAGCACTGACAGGCTGACCCCCCACCTCTTCAATCTCTGCAGCAATGCTGACAGCACTCCTGCATCTATCTTTCAAAGACAGCATTTGGCTGTGACGCTGAGCACATAATCTCAGCTTCTTTGGATGACCAATGCGAGGTCTGTTCTGAGTGGACCCTGCTCTTTTAAAACGCTGGATGATCTTGTCCACTGTGCTGCAGCTCAGTTTCAGGGTGTTGGCAATCTTCTTGTAGCCTTGGCCATCTTCATGTAGAAAACAATTAATATTTTAAGATCCTCAGAGAGTTCTTTGCCATGAGGTGCCATGTTGGAACTTTCAGTGACCAGTGTGAGAGAGTGTGAGAGCTGTACTACAAAATTGAACACACCTGCTCCCTGTGCACACCTGAGACGTAGTAACAAGTCACATGACATTTTGGAGGGAAAATGACAAGCAGTGCTCAATTTGGACATTTAAGGGTGTAGTCTCTTAGGGGTGTACTTGCTTTGGTTGCCGGTTGCTGCACACAGACTACTTTTCATTGTGTCAAAGTGTCATTTTGTCAGTGTTGTCCCATGAAAAGATATACTTAAATATCTGCAGAAATGTAAGGGGTGTACTCACTTTTGTGATACACTGTAACCTAGCTATTAGTAATAATATTTGAAATAGAATTATGGGTAGTGAAGTGAAAAACTAACATTACACTATAAGTAACAGTATGCCTAATAAGTATTTATGAAACTGATTTTTTTATCACTAAGGCTAAAGTTAATTGGGACATTTCAGCATCAGCCCAGCAGGGGGCATCTTTCATTCACAACAGGGATTCTGCAAAGGCAGGGATCTGTTGGCAGGGCTGCAGCTAGAACCTTCTCTAACTTATACGAGTGAAACAACCGAGTTTTATGTATGACTAGTGTTTAAAAAAAGTTAAATTTAATAAAGTATATATATTAGAATAGAATAGATAGAATAAGATTACTGGCTGCTAGTATAATATTTATTTGGTTAACTTATTTCAGTAATTCGATTCAAAAAGTGAAACTCATACATTACATAGATTCATTACACACAGAGTGTCTACACAGAGTGCCTATTTCATGTGTTTATTTATTTTATGATTATAACCTACAGCCAATGAAAAAACAAAAGCCAGGATTACAGCGCCCCCCATAATTATTGACATCTCTGGTTAAGAAGTGTTCTTTGGCTTCTAATAAATTCTTAAAAAAAAAAAAAAATATATATATATATATATATATATATAGGACAACAATGCAAAAAAAGAGAAACATCTAAGCTTTAATTCAAGTGACTTAATTTGGTGGGAAAGAAGAAATAAATCTTTTGAATGAAATCACAATTATTGGCACCCCTTGTTTTAGTACTTTGTACAACCTCCTTTTGTCAACAAGACAGCACTTAATCTTCTCCTATAACTCTTCACAAGATAGGAGAATACAGAAAGAGGGATCTTCGACCATTCCTCTTTACACAACCTCTCTAAATTGTCCAGAGTTCTGGGTCTTCTCCTATGCACTCTCCTCAGCTCACCCCACAGGTTTTCTATTGGGCTGAGGTCTGGGGACTGAGATGGCCATGAAAGGAGTTTGATTTTGTGCCTTGTGAACCATTTTGGAGTAGATTTGGCCACATGTTTAGGGTCATTATCTTGCTGAAAGACCCAGTGATGACCCATCTTCAGGTTTTCCTCCAACATGTTTCATGATTTTGTTCCCCACGGTTATTAACACTAAAGTAAGTTTTCTAAATAAAGAAGA
>BRDA01037073.1:861-12616 GCA_036984385.1 Crenuchus spilurus | reverse complement strand
GGCCAGCCTACATGAGCATCGTCGTCTTCTCGTTTATGTTTTAAAAAACCCATATAAACACATTATATAGCATATTAAAGTATACTGTATATTGGCCGGCTGACACAGATTAATCAGTTTTACATGTATTCTTACGGGGAAAATGCATCCAGATTAAACTCGTAAGTAGGGTTACCACTATATTTAGCTGTTTTCAGTCAGTTGGATTTGGACCAAATTTAGCCCAAAAATATAAGTTTAATATTGCTGTTTTCACTCAGATTTGGACCAAACTTAGCCCAAAAATAGACATTTAATATTTTGCTGTTTTCAGTCAGTCGATTTGGACCAAACTTAGCCCATAAATAGAAGTTTAATATTGCTGTTTTCAGTCATGGGCCCAAATACAGGCATGAAAATAATATGATTGATGCAATAAGATTAATGCAGAAGTTGTGGGCAGTCCCAAATGAGCCTTCTGAACATAATTACAGCTGTTCAAAACCTGATGTATATGTATGTATGTATGTATGTATGTATGTATGTATGTATGTATGTATGTACTGTGACGTCTTTGTGAAGGAGAAACCGTTCGCTTTAGACAACTATAGAAATACCGACACCAGCTCCAATAGCAGCAACACAGGCTGGTGAGGGATGATATACAGCTGGCGAGAACTCTCACACACACCTCCTATCCATCCGAACTGTATTTACAGTGAAAGTCTCTGCTTACAGAGAGCGGCGTCTTCCGCACATCCACAGTCCAACGAGCCAGTAGCACTACAATATGTTTAAATACTATACAGATCACTTGTGATGTCACTGCTCTTTCACATTTATCTGTATTTTCTTCCTGTTTTATCACACACACACACACACACACACACACACACACACACACATACAATACGAATTTGGGGTGATAGCAGTGTAGAACTGCCAGAGTGACTTTTGAATGATGGGTCATTAAAAATTCAGAAGTCAAAGCTTGCAGGTGATTTGGCGAGGAGGAGGAGGGCGGGGCAAGTAGGAGGAGGGTGGGCGCTTGTTTTGAAAAACTGACGAGATTAACGGATCAGACTAATGGACAACACTAACGTACATTAGATAGAAACAACCGACACACTTGAACTGGTAAGTAAAGTAATAATAATTTATATTTTTAAAAAATCCAGAAATGTTTGTTTGACAGAATTTTAATGAAGCTAATCATTTACAAGGTTAAGTTTCCAGCAGCTATGTTCAGGCCAAATTAGCTTGTCAGTGTTAGCCTAGCTAGCATGTTGTAGTGGAGCAGCTGAGTTAAACAGGATTTCTGAGGCTCAAACTGGGTTTGTAATGTGAATTGGTCTGTTAGCTGGGTTTGTAATGTGAATTGGTCTGTTTCAATGGCACAGACAGGTGGTGCGTGTTGTTTTTTGTAGGGTAATTAAGCTGAAGCTAGGTTTCCCTTAGAAATTCTCACACAAAATTAATTTGTCAGTGTTAGCCTAGCTAGCATGTTGTAGGCTACTGATACATGACAGCATGTGCTTGTTTGTTGTAGTCCAATATTTAAAATGCACCGGTGGTCCTGCACTGTACAGTGGTGGCTATTCAGCTTCTTCTTACAGGAGAGACTCTCAATCTCTCACAGTGAGCTGTGATTTCTTGGTTTTACTAAGTATCTTTGGATCATGTACTGAACCATAACTGAAGCCACATTTCCAAAAAGAAATAATGTAAATCCAATGAATCCGTTCCAGACACTCCAGAATACATTTTAGAATAACTAGTTTTACATACAGAAAACAATGATAAATAAATAAAAAAAGACTAATGAAATGGATAAATGAACATTTATTAACATGAGGGTCATAGCATGGCATGACGGCCATGAAGTAGTTATTAAGTCGTCATTAATAAGTCAGGAATGAGCGCAGCAATGCGGTTATGAAGCAGGTCTGTCTGTGTGTGTGTGCGTGTAGTGCAGGTGCTAGCAATTTGGGTGCCATATAAGCACAAACGCCTTAAGCACTTTAACAATAATTCCGTTTTTCTCAGTGCCTTTATTTCCAAAATACCTTCTCAATATTGTTTTGAAAATAGTTTAAAATAAGTAAGAAGAAAAATTGTAAATCTTGATAAAACATTATTTTTCAATCAGCAGGATTTTTCCCATGCACAAAAAATTGATTTTGTCTGATTTTTGGTCATTAAATCTCCAAAACAAATGGCCCAGTGATTGCATTAAAAATATTATTGGCTGTTTCTTACACGTCTTCACATTAACATACTTTCAACCACCAGAAAAAGATGTCCTTTCACCTTTCACTTTCAACTAAAATGGAATGTAGATTCAACAAACAGCCTGGACGTTTTTTCAGCGTCTTTTTAACGACTGTAGATGTGAGATGGTGTCAGACTTTAGTCTGTTAAAAGTCTTTTCAGAATCTCGTCGTTAGCTGTATGGTAGGCTTAAGTCAGTGTTTGCAGTAGGGATGTTTGAGCTAGTGTAGTGCTGTTTTTAAGTCATTGTTAGCAGTACTTGGTGACATTTTACATAATGTGCTGTTTTTATGTAACTGTTAATATGAGTTTATGAGTTAATGTAATGGCTGTGTTTAAGTCAGTATTTGCATTAGGGATGTTTGAGCTCGTGTACGTCTGTTTTTAAGTCATTGTTAGCAGTACTTAGTGACATATGATTTAATGTAAAGTGCTGTTTTGTGTGAATGTGTGGTCGATGAGACCATTCTTTGCTGAAAGCCCCCTGCTGAGGGAAGTTAAACAGACGTGTCAGTTCCCGTCTGCTGGTCATGTTTACGCCGGCGGTGTTTCTGAGGTCCGACTGTCTGTTGTTCAGCCTTGGCTGCGTGGGCTGCACAGGTCAGTCAGGCAGAAACCACCAACCCCGGATCAGTCTGCATTTGTTCTGCTGGAGCGAACGTGAGGAAGATTTGGGCAGGAGCGGTCGACCCTGAGCTGGTGCCTGATGCTACGCGGAGAGGAGGGACAGAGGTGTTAAATTGAACAGATGTTGCTGTATTCCACCTGTCTTCCCGCCCACTAAATAACACCGTCTCAACTGCCGTGGAGTAGCAATCACATGTGGAGCGGGGGTGCAGCAGGGCATGTTAACGCCGGATAAGAGGAAAGACTGAACAAATTCAGACCTTGTGCACGCTAGCAGTTCAAATCCCCAATCAGGAATACCTGCAGCTAGGTTTTTTTTTTAACTCTTATAAAAGCAGCTTTTGTTGATGACAACTCCAACATTACAAGATTACGCCTACAAAAAGGCAGCAGAAATAGTAAACATGGATACAGTCATGAAGTAAGTCATGCTTTTTGTTGCTAGATCTACTAGAATGGTGGATTTGACATTTGAATGAATGGCTAATAGCTACAGCGCGCTAGTTTTTGTTATAACACCCACAGAAATGAAGCCATAATAGCAAGCAGTCACGATAGTGGGCATATCCTATAGAGTCTTTACAACTGTTATGCAATGAATTCAACAGATCAAATGACAAAGCTAGCGGCAGCAGACCAAATTATGTAAATCTGGACTAGCTACTGTATGGTAGCAATTATGCTAGCATGTCAGCCATTGACTTTTATTTTATGCTGTGAATATCCCAATTTTTGGCCAGAAATCACAGAGGCTAATCTTTAAAAGTTGAAAGGAAAGCAGATAAAAGGTAAGGGGGATAAAAGATATAAACATTTTATAGCTTAGCTAGCATGTCTGAATCCAGCATTTCCTGGAGCTACTGTATATCCCTTACAAAAATACACTGTGGTACTACCATGGTTGTATAATGATATTACCATGGTAAAAATATCATGGTAGAACCATGCTTTTGGACACGAGCATGATGGTAGTACAATGGTGCTACATTTTTAATACTACAGTAATACAGCTAGTTTTACCCTAGTAAATACTGTTAGTTGTAGTTTACATTACTGTAGTATTACCATTGTAGTACCATGTTACTGCCAACATGGTTTTTGGTGACCACAAATACCCAACCCCACTCCCTGACCCCATCATGGTGGAACCGTGTTTGGACACTTCAGTGATGGTAATACAAAAGCACTACATTGGTAAATGCTATTAGTAATGTTTACTATAATACTTTACATTGCTGTAGTATTAACTATTGTAATTCCATGGTACTGCAATCTCAGTCAGTCTCCAGACTGACAATGGCCTCCAGAGCACCCAAACACCCCTCCCCCCAGATTGTAATTTGCCACTGGACCCAGACATCCTCCTGTCCATGCCGTTCGCTGCCGGACCTCTGGACCTGGATCCCTAAGATTTGCTGCATCTGATAGAGGATTTGCCTGATCTGTGCATCTGGCTAATGTCACTAAGTAATCTTGGCCATGCTAACGCTTACATTACAAGTTGATGGCATTTGTGAAACAGCAAAGCACAGCACATTTCTGAAATGTTTACCTCTAACTGATCTTGCTCACTAAGAGGAACGGGGCCTAGATTTCATCTCTGCCAAAGGTTATGTTTTCATTCAGCAATAAGCCATGTACAGTAATTGTGAAAGAAAGACTATTTGGGAGCAGCTTGCTAATGGAAGTCAGATTGGCTTAATAGCACTGCCTTTGCTTTCACTGCCATTATAAAACACGAGTCTTTTTATTCACAGGGTTGAGGGTGAGCATGCCTAATATCAGCCAGTGGAGGCCTTGCAGTGCTAAAGCTTTTCTCACATTAAGTACGGTAAATGGAGGAGTTTGGGTATCTTTAGTGAAACATCATAAACTTGACCTACACTCAAAAATTTCTGTGAAGGAGTAACTTTGGCTAACAATGATTTATCCCAATCTGGCATGCAGCAGCTAACAAGGAGCATCAGGTATGCATTAAAGGATTCACCTGGCCAACTTATAATGAATAAAAACTAGTAGCTTCCAGCTAACACTGTGTAATTTGCAAACTGCTATTTGGTCGCTACCAGGTTTTACTGATTATTAGCCGCATTATCATGCAAATGAGTTTTGGCCTGTGATGTTGAATACAAAACAAAGACAAGGTGATCCATTAAGGTTTGCAAACAAAGTACCTCAGATAGAACTTCAAAACACTGTTCCTACCAGTCAGCAACAGGGAGTGTTCATACTCATGCACAGGACAGGGGGATGGGGAAAGGCTATATGCTGAATTAAGTGGCATCGTCAAGGAGAGATGTCTGAGAAACAACCACAGTGGAGAACAGATGATCTGATGAAGAAGACTGATGAAGAAGAGGTTCTTAGATCAGGGTGAAGAGCCATATTGAGATCTGTTTTAATGTTATAGAGTTGACAGCTTCCTGTTCACCAGATTCTATCTTGTTCCACCTTATTTGCTCCTGACTGTACCTGTTGTGCCATTTAAGATGGAATGGGAAATTCATGCAAGAAATGTAAGAGTCAAATTGTAAACATTGCACCATTTAAGGTGGAACAGGCTAATTGAAACAAGAAGTATAGGTGCTGAAATATAACTGCTGCACCATTTAAGACGGAATGGGAAAAATCTAACAAGAAATGTAAGTGCCAAAATATAACTGATACACCAGTCAAGGTGGAACAGGACAATTTCAACATGAAGTGTATGTGCCAAAATATAACTGCTTCATCATTTAAGGTGAAACAGGAAGTGACGCACCATTTAAGAATGAATGAATGAATGAACATTTAAGGTGGAATGGTGAAATTGCAACAAGAAGTTAAGGCAGCAGAACGTAAATGCTGCACCATTTAAAGTGGAAAAAACTAAGTTAAAGTGGAAAGAATTCAAACAGCTGTAGCTATTTGCTAGCTGTGGCATACTCTGGACCATCATGGTGTTTGTTCATACAACATTTGCAAAAGGATTTATGGCCATGAAGATCTTGCTATCCCATTGTTCCTTACTTTGGTGATGCACGTCCATGACTTTGGGGGGTGGAGCTTGTGAAGGAGCACTAAAGGGAATGGTGTATTTGTTTTGTAAGGGGTTGCACTGCAGTAAATTCACAACACTAACAGTGTAAACAGTGTTCCTGTGGTTCCTCAGCTCTCTTAGGAGGAAGCTCACTCAGAGGCTAACGTAAACGATTATCAAAAGACATGTGTCGTCTCATTGGGCGCGGCTAAATTGCTATGCTAATTCACAGTCATCGGCAGAGCTATCCGTCCGGTGCCCGAGGACATGCCCAGATTGTCCCTGAAATAGCAACAGCCGCTGTCGTCCCTGCACACACTGATAACACTTTAAGCTCATTTCTCACCCCTCCTCTTTCCTTTTCTTCCTCTCTTTTTTACTCTTTTTAGCTGTCTTGCTCTTCCTCTCTCCCTCTCTCTCTCGTGCTCTCATTAACTTGCCTTCTTTCTTTTGTTCTTTTTTGCTCTTCTGCATTTTCTGTTCATTTTACAGTCTTCTGCTCTAGAATCTCTTTCACTCTCACTCTCATTAACATGCTTCTTTTCTTTTGTTCTTTTTCTTTTGTTGTTAGTTTCTGTTCATTTTACACTCCTCATGCTCTCAATTTATTTCAGTCTCTTTACTGTCTCTTTTTGTCTCTTTGTCTTGATTCTCTCTTTCATGCCTTACCCTTCCCAATTCCATCTCTCCTCTCTCTTTTCCTATATGAGTTTTCTCACTGTCTTTCCCTCTTGGTCTCTCTCTGTCTTTGTATCTCTCTGTATCTCATTCGCCCTTTGTATCTCTCTCTGTAACTCTTTCTCTTTCTTTCTGTGTGTGTGTTTCTCTCTCTCTCTCTCTCTCTCTCTCTCTCTCTCTCTCTCTCTCTCTCTCTCTCTCTCTCTCTCTCTCCATACATTAAGGTTGTTTTACCTGCAGTGTGCCTGTGGTCGAGTGAGAGGAGAGCTGGTGATGAAATGAGAGCCGTCTCTCAGCCAGGCCAAGTCTGACAGCTCTGAACCCATTTAAATGCATTAGGAATATTCAGTCCTGAGGGGGGCTACAGTGGACTCACACAGCACGCACTGCACTGCACACACTGCGGGTCAGAGGTTTTACTCTACTTATCAGGACCTGAGGCTTATTTGAAACCTAACGTTGGCACGTCTGGCAATAACAAAAACATTATTATGCAGTAACATTAGGCTATTATTTCTCACTGCCTGAAATAAGCTGAAAAACTCTGCTCAGGGCTGTGAAAATCACATAACAGACAGTTATTTGCTGTGAAATGCTGTGGATTGTACCTTAACTGCAGTTCTGACAATAGGATGTAGACATTATTTGACAATTTGGATGCATTAAGCTCGGAAACTTTGACTCCAAAGCTGAACTAATGCACTACTTTCCCAGGATGAGTGAGCTGTGATGCTACGTCATAGCTACTAGACTTCCTGAGATGAGTTTTCACCACAGATTATACCACTTTACTGGATGAGTCAAGTGATTTAAGGTCCTACATATTTGAACTGGCAATTATTTTACACTTTTACATATTGTATAATCGTACTAGGCCCAAAAAACACAAACATGTGTAACCGTCCGGCCATTGGCCTTGCCTCTGACTCCGCCTCTGTAAATGTGCTTTGTTTGTTTACGTTTCCCATGTGTTATCTTGTCTCCATGTGCTCATTTGTTTATGTCTTCCACGTGTCTTGATCATGTCTCCACCCCAATTACATCATGTCATTGTACAGCCCTGCCATGTCATCCCATGTCTAATTCTGATGCTATTTAGCTCTGTCACATGTCACAGCCATTGTGAGTCATTGTTTGTCACCCTGGTCATGTTTGTCTTCGAGTTATATGTTTTTGAACCCATGCTGCATCCTCTCCTCCTGCTTCAGCCTCGTACTGACAACATGCTGAATGTAGCATTTTAAAGATATAAGAAGTGAACACAGGCTGTAATTGTGAACATATGAAGTTAAAAATGAAGATTGAATGAAGCTGATATACAACTACTTACAACAAAAAGCAGGTGTGAGGTTTGTTTTTGTCCACTTAGGGGCAGTGTTGGCTACATCCACATGTAAATATGATTTTTTAAATCAAATTTAAATGCTCGTATATTTGTTTTACTTGGTCTACCAACATCAAACTAAAACTAATATAAACTTTCAAGACACAACATTGTATGGAAGTTGACAATGATCAATGTGATTTTACTATTCTGAACTATTTTGGTGGTTTTCTCTGTTAATTCAGTGACCTCCTGCTAAAGTTTCTGTCCTGCTAAAGGGAGCCCTTTTGTGGCACAAAGCTGAGTTGTTAGATCAACCTACATAATGCCCCTTCAGTGCTGCGCAGCCTGAAAAAATATTTCTGGAACTAAAAAGCTCCTTTATTTTTAGTGTTCAGCAGTAAACTGTAAGCATGCTACAACACATTTTCTGATCATTTGAAGGGTAAAACATTAACATTTTTATTTGTTTCAGTATAAAAACACTGAGATTTGCACAGATGGAGAATCCTAAAAATCAGTGCCCCATGTGCCTGTAACAGTAATCTGTCTGGAGAACAAAAGATGAGAGCTACTGTATTCTTCCACGAGAGAACATTTGAAGCCTAGCAAGCCGCGTGATTAAAACAGCAAGGCGCAGGCGGCTTCATGGGTTATTCATAGCATCGTCTTGGGCAGGAGATATCCCTCTTAGTCTCAGCTGGACAGCCCGAGAGCTAAACGCTAACATGGCTTTCAAACAGCTGGAAAAACAGCACAGCTGCACAACTGGTCCTACAACTCTTCAATCTTCAGTTCAGCGGGAGGATGTCCGGCTTTGTCCCCACTGTTGTTTTTAGGGCATATGTCCAGTAGGTTGAATATTAACATGCCAAATGACTGACTGTAACTGTTCATTTAGGATTGGGGAACAGTGGACAGCTCTGTCCTACAAATACAAAATAAGGATCCTATTAGAAAAGGGTTGCCACCTTTCAAATTTTGAAATAAGGGATACCCCTGGCCGGGTTGGGGGGGTGGTTTGGGGTTAGAGTGTATATGGGAGGGGGGATTCCGTTGCGGGTTGGGTGTGGCTTGAATATTGCACCTATATAATAAAAGGTCTTACACTGTCAGAGAAACATTATAAAGTAGACTAAAATTGCCTTTGGTAGATGCTATTTTTTAAAATCAGGCACAATTTTCAGGTGTATTTTAGCAATTCAGACAACATTTTCATTGGTCATGACTCACACTAGTGATGGGCTTTTATGGCTTGGTTTACTTAAAAGACCTGTTACAGCTCCCAAATCGAAAGACTTTTCTTCTTCTTCTTCTTCTTTGCTGCTTAGCTTAAGCTAATAATAAAATAATGTCAATTCAACAGTGAATGAAATGAAATAAATGTAGAAATGTAAAAACAACAGAAATCATTTTTTTTTCTAAATTATATATTCATAGAGTTTTGCATTTTACAGAAATAACAGAAACAAAAAGAAAATAATTTTATATACATGTATCTCGCCGCAAAATGGTCATTAATTAATAAAGGAATTGGGCATAATAAAGTAAAATAAGTCAATTATGGTTACAATACAGGCAGTAGTACATGTATCATGCAAAAAGAAAAATCACATATCCCCCAACACTTTCCATACTGATGAACATATATCAGTGAATTTTTGTTGTCTGGTTTGGATTTCAAAAGTGAGCCAAATAATTTTTATGCATGGACGTGTAGAAATAGATTCCTTTTATAAATTTACATATATCCTTTTTCATGACAAAATGTATTTATTAATTTATTTTTGTCTGTACAATTACTTGTGTGTAATTATTTATTTAGTTTTTTATATGTGCATCTATTTATTTATACTTATGTCATTATTAGTCATATGCAGAGAGTTTTCGTCAGAGAGAGTCTTTTTGTAGCTTCTCTCTCTGTGTACGTGCAAGCAACAATTGTAGTTAATACTAATATAGCCACACCCCACCACACACCTTACATGGTGTAACTGACCAATCCCGTGCGACTTCAACAGAGGGAAAAATGAATCTGGCTCCCAGACACGAGTCAGCTCTGATCATTCACTTCAAAGAGTCGACTCTAAGAGCCGTTTCGTTCGCCAACGACCCATCACTCACACACACACTCTGCTGAAACACGACAGAGAGGGTGAGACAGAGAGCAGCAGATTCACACATATCATTCTGTCTCAGTTCAACCTTATCTCACCCCTTTGATAAAAATACGGAACAAAGCGTGTCCTGTATCAGTTCAATACGGAACGCGTCTTTTAATTTACAAATACAGAACGATTCCGTATTTTACGGGACGGGTGGCAACCCTATATTAGACTGAATTAGACCCCTGAATCGGTCTATTTGTAGCATAAACCGGCCGATGGCCCGATTAAATAGCTATCAATCGATTTGGTGTTGCTGATGTGTGGTTCTGCTGCTCCCCCTCATCCCTCCCTCCCTCTTTGCCTCCCTCTTTCTCTCTTGTTCTCCTTCCCTCTCTCTCTCTCTCTCTCTGTCTCTCTTTCTCTCTGATTAACTGTTGCAATATTTGTCACAGTCACATTTCATCACAGTCAAGTTCAGTTTTTACACGAAGAACGGAAAACTAGACAAAACTGTTGCTGTTTGCAAAGAATATAAAGTCGCATTCAAGTACACGATATGACAACAAACCTCACCACTCATTTGGTGAGACGACATGGTTAAAGTGGCGATGAGGACGCTAGCACCGCTAGCCCAAAGACACGGCAGGACAAAAACACAGAAAAACAGGACTTCTTCCAGCCAAAACTCAACCGCAACTCGGCTAGAGCCAAAGTAATAACAGCTTCAACAACCTGGTTCATTGTCAAAGACTTAATACCATAGTGTGTGGTGGAGAATGAGGGCTTTGGGGACTTGTTTAAAACATTGGAGCTCCAGTACCACATCCCAACACGACAGTATTTTACCGATTCTGAATTCACATGTCAAATACAACTATACAAGTTCTCTAGTATTTCATTAATCTATTTGAATGCAAAATCACATTTTAATATTAACTTATGTTGAATCAATGTAAAATTGTCTATTTTAAACAAGTAACTCCTATTATTTCCTACCCTATTATACTGAATCGAATCAAACCGAATCGGTCAAATTTAAAATATTTTGTTTCTGATTCGTATCGTACAGCATGAATCGAGATACATATCGGATTTATAATCATTTATTGGACAGATGCACACCCCTACTAGTTATTTAAATAAAAACGAATGGCACAAAAATGATTAAAAATGGATGGTAGTATATAGTGCTGGGTGATTAACATGATATAAATTTTTTTCACAATATTTTTCCCTCGATGACAATGATAAGCCGGGACAATAGAATTCGATAAGCATTAACTTTCATTTCCATTTAGCATCTAAGCAGCTTGACAGTGAGTTCTGAAGTCTAATACTGCTGCTTGTTAGCTCCTCCTCACCAGCGACGCCAAAATGCACTGTTGTGTTTAAGACAAGCTGAGATTAGGGTTGAGCATAGGGGGTCCGGGCGAGAGAACAGAGGTCGAAGGAGAAGAAGGGGGCTCGCTCTGTGTGTGTGTGTGTGTGTGTGAGTGTGTGTGTGAGAGAGAGAGAGAGAGAGAGAGAGAGAAAGAGAGAGATAAGGGGAAGAAGGGGGGCTCGCTGTGTGTGTGTGTGTGTGTGTGTGTGTGTGTGTGTGTGTGTGTGTGTGTGTGTGTGTCAGATGTGTGTGTGAGTGTGTGTGTGTGTGTGTGTGTGGAGAGTGTGTGTGTGAGTGTGTGTGTGTGTGTGTGTGTGTGTGTGTGTGTGTGTGTGTGTGTGTGTGTGTGTGTGTGTGTGTGTGTGTGT
>BRDA01037072.1:3058-13500 GCA_036984385.1 Crenuchus spilurus | reverse complement strand
TGGCACCCTTAACAATTTTTTGGAAATAAATGTATTTGAATCATTTTTGTCATTTCTACTGTAGTTTATAAAGTGGATCAAAGTATCTAGGAACCTTTAATTAGTAATTAATAATTTCCTGTTTCCCTGGGGTATAAATATGGCATCACACAAAGGCCTATTTCTCTTACTCACTCTTAAACATAGGAAAGACAAGAGAACACACTATTCAAGTAAGGCAGATGTGTGTTGACCTTCATAAATCAGGCAATGGCTACAAGAAAATTGCCACTCACCTGCAGATGCCCTTATCTACAGTCAGAGCAATCATCAAAACGTTCAAAACATCTGGAACTGTGACAAACAAGCCTGGAAGGGGACGCAAGTGTATGCCCCCATGTTGCCACCATGCACAGTGAGAAGGATGGTAAGAGAAGTAAAAAGTTCTCCAAAGCTCACTGTAAGAGAATTGAATCAAATGGTAACCTCTTGGGGTTATGAGGTCTCCCAAACAACCATCAGATGCTATCTACATGCCAACAAGCTGTTTGTGAGGCATGCATGGAGAAAACCTTTTCTGAGTTATACTCATAAGAGAAAAAGGGTGGAGTTTGCCAAGCAGTACTGGGATTTTAACTGGGACCACGTGCTTTGGTCAGATGAGACCAAAATAGAGCTTTTTGGTAACAAACACTGTAAGCATAACACCAAGGATGAGTACGCAGAAAAACACCTCATGCCCACTGTTAAGTATGGGGGAGGATCGGTGATGCTGTGGGCCTGTTTCTCCTCCAAAGGACCTAGGAACCTTGTAAGGATACATGGGATCATGAACTCTGTGAAATATCTGGACATTTAGAATCAGAATCTGGTGGCCTCTGCCTGAAAGCTGAAGATGGGTCATCACTGGGTCTTTCAACAAGATAATGACCTTAAACATGTGGCCAAATCTACTCAAAAATGGTTCACAAGGCACAAAATCAAGCTCCTATCATGTCCATCTCAGTCCCCAGACCTCAACCCAATAGAAAATCTGTTGGGTGAGCATAGGAGAAGACCCAGGACTCTGGACAATTTAGAGAGGTTGTGCAAAGAGGAATGGTCAAACATGCCTCATTCTGTATTCTCCCATTTTGTGAAGAGTTATAGGAGAAGATTAAATGCTGTCTTGTTGGCAAAAGGAGGTTTTACAAAGTACTAAAACCAGGGGTGCCAATAATTGTGGCACACATGATTTCATTCAAAAGATTTATTTCTTAATGTGTGATTTGTTTCCCACCAAATAAATGCACTTGAATTAAAGCTTAGATTTTTCTCTTTTTTTGATTTGTTGTCCTATATTATTTTTCTTAAAAAAGAATTTATTAGAAGACAAAGAACAATTCTTAACCAGGGGTGAAAATAATTATGGAGGGCGCTGTATATACGTTCTTCAGTTTCTATGCCACATTTCTATGCTTTCTATGTTGAAGGTCAAAAAGAATAAATTCAGATTTTGATTTCTGTAAAATGTTTCCCAAATTTCTAGAAAGAACATCCCTAATACTCAACAAGACACAACCTATATACATTTTTCTTTTGTAAAAGAAACAGCTCTAAATTAGAAGATATCTGACTAGGGTTGTACTCTGCAGGGGCATAGCACCAAATTATGGGCCCTATGCACAAGCAGCACCCAGCCCCCTCCCTCCTATTGCTTAAATATTATTTACTTAAATGTTTAAAGGAAAATACATTTCCAGATTCCACAAGATCCCTCCCCCACACTTAGGGCCCTGGTAACTCAGTCACATGATAGGTGGTTTTGGGAAAGATATATATATATATATATATATAAAACAGGCAAGGCAAGGAAGCATGTGTGTTAACATGAAGTATTCTATAATTACTGTAGTCAAAGTAATGTCCTCTTGCACTTTCTTCTTACCAAGTCCCTTTGTGAGATCACAGAATATGGGAGGAATATATCTGTCTCCAAAATCCTCTGCTTGATTCACCAGTGCTTGCTTAACAGTCTTGTATCCAGCCAAGACAATAACTTTATTGGGTCCAAAATGTATCTTGAAGACTGAACCGTATTTCTTTGACAGCTGTGAAATTTGTGAAAGACATGTCACCTCATATTAATCTCCTGGATTTGTTAAATTAAGCTCACAAGTTCTTCCCATAATAAATGCGGTTAAAAACACTCACCTCACAGAGGCACCAATCCAGTCTTTTGAGGTCCAGTTGCAGCAAGTTTCCAAGGATGGGCAGAGGCTGTGGTCCTGGAGGTTCCTTCCCTTCTTTCTGAGAGTTGGAGTCTGAAGTGAGGAAGTAAATCACAAGAATCAGCAGCACACCAAATAATATGAATGTGCTGCTAACTTGTAGTTGAAGCACTTCCATTAGAGCCATCAGAAAGGTATGGTGAACACAAAATAGTGAGCTCTCAGTTCTCAGCTGGAGAAGCCTAAAGTGGTGATGGCCTGGTTTCAGAGGTTGGAGTGGTGTCTTGAGTCACTCTACTCACAATAACCTTCCAGTCCACATAGATCCACCTGTGCAGAAGGGAGGAGGAGTGGAGCAGTGAATGACGATTGGTGGAAGTGAAAACAGTGTGTCTCTGGGGAAGGAGGAACATGTGAACTCTTCAGAGATCCATGCTGGAGGTGAGCAACCTGTGGGAGAAGCACCAGGACGATGTGTTGGGGGAGTTCTGAGCCAATGGAGTGCAGAGAGTAAGCAGAAGCAAAAAGGAGGGAGAGAGCTGTTCTGCATTTTCCTCCATTTTTAAACACCCCTTTGTGATGTGTTGTAGGTTTTATGGATGAATGATTCACTTATATAGTGCCTTTCTAATACTCAAAGACACACTTAGAACTCAACCACACACTGGCTGAAGGACTATATCGCGATCACCCAGCACCAAACCAAATCTGGACACACACACATACATACTCACACAGACATACACATTAGTTCACACACACACCAGGGCCATTTAGAGTAGCCAATCCACTTGACCTCCATGTTTTTGGACTGTGTGAGGAAACTGGAGGCCCCTGAGGAAACTCACACAGACATGGGGAGAACATGGAAACTCCACCTAGATGGGGACTTGAACCCAAGACCTCAGAGCTAAGAAGCGAACGTGCTAACCACTAAGCCACCGTGCCGTTTTAGTTGTGTGGAATAATATCCATGGTATTTTTGTGCAGGATATTTAGGTATATTTATGTCTGATTATATAGACCAGAGGTTCTCAACTTCTTGCAAGCTGGGTCCCCCCAAAACTGGTTCAATGCATTTTGCCACTCCCCACACCCCCCATTTTTTTAGACAAACACCACATTGCATATATAGATAGGAATACACTATCTTCATCATCATCATCATCATCATCATCATCAATAGTGGTAGGCAAGCCTTACTATCATTACTAGGCTACTGTTGCAATTGGCAGTAGCACCAGACTTCTAATGTGAGTTTATTATTATTAATTATTATTATTATTATTATAGGGAAATTATTTTTATGTTTTTTTTTTATTATTATTATTTTATAACTTTACAATTGTAGTCCTTTGTGAGTGTGTGTGTGTGTGTGTGTGTGTGTGTGTGTGTGTGTGTGTGTGTGTGTGTGTGTGTGTGTGTGTATTAGACGTGTGTCGTAGTTGTGTTGTGAAAAATGCAAGCTAAGCTAAGTGCACACCTAGCAGATAAAAAATAACTATCTGGGGCTGAGATAGTCTTTAAAAAGACTGTTTTAATGGATAAGCATTTAGATGGATAACAGGGAGAGCACAAAAGAACTTGAGTTAACTAGAGTGAATGGTGCTGTGCTACCTTGTGTTTATATAGTAGCACTGACGTCACATCTCTGTTTTAATTGGTTGATTTGTTTGTGCGTTTTAATAATCCAACCCCTTACATTTCAAAGGGCGGCTTGCATTTGCTGCTTCTCCTTTGTACTAGTAGTCAATGAGTCTGGGATGTTTTGTGATTTTTCCTGTCCCCCCCCCCCCTTTCTGTCCTGTGTTCTCGCCCCCTCCCCCCCTGCGCCCCCATTGAGAACCACTGATAGACATTTTTAGCAGTCACAGGTAATCTCCATACATCTAATCTACCCATATTTAAAAACAGGGCAGTTTTATTGCTTTTTTTGTTTTTCTTTTTTTGTCTTTTATGAGGTTAATTTTTAGATGAATGTGTGGCTCACTGTGGGGTTTCTTGGGTACTGTGGCACTGAGTTTGAGAATTGTGTAAATGACATTTATATTCTATTGATTGGAGTTGGTCTTCAGGACATGCTATGTTGATTAAATTTGGAAGTTTCAATGTATTTATTACATTTACGGGTGGAGATTTCATTGTGATTGGGAGTTTACAACAAATTTTAGAATCATTTGTAGTAGTTTTAGAAATTAAATATCTAAGTTTTGATGATTGACTACATTTTTTATATCATGTTGTGCCAGGAAAATCCTGTGGGACATTGAAACTGTCAACTGTGTGGACCCTGTCCTCTCATGGATTGTAGCCCATTGCACTACATAGATTGTCCTGTGTATTTTTGCATTTTTGTAAAATGAATAAAGAGTCCGTACTTTTGGATAGAAAAAAAGCTTCTTTTTCATCACCTGGTTCTCACTGACAGCAGGGCTGCTACCATATGTGTTTACTTGGGAGAGAGGAAGTTTTAGTCCATCATGCCAAGGCTACCATTGGTAATGTCCACTGCCACCAATGTATGCCACACATGTTCTCTCAAGTTTGTTCAGTTGTTTTCTGTCATAAAACAAATAATTTCACCTTCACATCAAAAAATTTTAAAAGCAAACTGTGTGAAATTTTATTCTTTCCCAGTATCAGTATTTAGCTTTGCTAAATTTCCAAAATATAGAGAATGCACACATAAAAATAATTGTGGATAAGCTTTGTGAGGGAAATTCCATATATACACCATATAAAATCATGTAATACTCTGATATATAATACTCTGTGAGTATTATATACACTGTGAATCAGCATACATAACTATCTGTGAATCCATGATCTGTGTTGTTCTCACTATTTGTTGTTCTCAGATACCAATCAGTGACTCATTACTCTGTCATCTTTAATTAACCTGTTTTAGTATAAAAGCCTCCCTAAGCTGTTTGATAAAGGTTGAACTCTTTTGGTACGTGCTGTACAGGGTACATGTTGTTCACTGTCCTTAAGGTGACCTTAGGTTTGCAGCCCTAGGTTTGCAGAACATACGCGGCACAATCAGGAACTGCTCCAACTGCCCTGACTGCTGAAATGGGAAGATTATTAATACAGATATTCTTTTCCAGACGTGATTACCTTGTATGGCACCATTGGGAGAGCTTCTCCTTTTTCACTGAACTGAGATTGCCTGAATAAAGCTTCTTTGCTTTTCAATCTGGGGTCCTCTGGCTGATTTCCTTAACAGCTTTCATCATTGTGCTTTAAATTAAAATATAAAACTAAAGCAAATGATTCATCAAAAATAACTACAGCCAATAATGCATATATTAAACCAAAATAAAAATGAATAATTTTCAGAATATTATGAAATTGGAAGCAACAGTGGCCAGGGGTGCATGGCCACCGATGCACGCTTCTACTGAAATGCCCTACTTTCATAATATATCACTTAAATAAACACAAATTTCACCTGAAAGCCACATTTTTGTGAGTAGTATATATATATATATATATACACAGTATAACATGTATGGATATTTTCGTTTCCCTCTAATTTTAGTACAGTAGTGTGCAGTGTACACATGGCAGTATGTACTTCCTGGCAGTTTGTCTTAATCAAAGTGGTTCTCGAGAATTTTGGCCACTATTTTCTCAAACCCGTTTCAGAGCTGTTATGTCCTCTGGAGTCCTTCCTGTTGGGGCTGTTTTGGTTCCAGTGATTTTTTAAAATCTTTTTTTAAGCTCTTTATCTTCTGTCTGCTTTGCACTTTGTTCCAGTCCCGTGACAGTCATCTGTTAATGTGTAAGCTCATTTTATCAGTGCATTTATAGTTACATCATTTGGCAAACGCTCTTATCCAGAGCGACGTACAACAGTGCTTTGTTTCCATTAAGAGAATTATTTCAGCTATTACAGACAGGTTAGAGTCCAAACTACTCTTCAGTTCAGACACTGTTAGAACAAAACCATCACTAATACCTAGAAAGAAGGAAAGATACACAGTTATACACAATATAAGAGCATAACAATGCATCACAATAAGAGATGTAAACTATTGCTGGCTTAAGTACTAGTTAAAGTCTGAAAATGGTTATATTCTTGTGTCAGACCAAAGCTGACATCTTAGGCCAAAACTGGGAAACACACACACAAAGTGATTACAGTGATAGACACTTGTTCATAAGTGACTGAGTGTCAGGCTGGGGATAGGAAGGGTGGACACACACTGAGAAGGATTTAAGGTTATTTATTATAACACAAAAAACACTGAACTGAAACATAAGCAAACATTAAACGGATTGAAACAGGAATAAACAGAGACCAGAACATGAACTACAACAACAAACTACAACAGAATGAATTGCACAGGATTGGAATACAACAGGACTTATAAAGGGTATGTAATCTTTACAGATAATGAAACACAAGGCGGTAAACACATGTGGGTAATATAATATAAGGCTTGCAAATGTGACAGAACAGACCGGAAGACACTGGTTTAGGTCCTGGGGGTCCCTTGTGATGTACATTTATTTGTAAATATTCCTGTTTTTTTAGATTGTTTTATTTATGTTTATAGTAATTAGTAAGAGTCTCTTAATACAGACTTCTATTACTGAATAGTAGTAAATCCCTTTGCTGCTGTGACACTTTGAATTTCCCCCACTGTGGGACTAATAAAGGATTAAGAGCTGGACCTAAAGTAACAGATAAAATACTGACAGAATCATTAAAATAGCACAAGGCTGTGTATCTGGAAGTCGGTTTAGGACAATCAGGGCCAGTGCTCCACCCACACGGATTACACACTGCACATGGGGCCCCAAATGTTGATGGGGGCACCATCTTCCCCACCAGCCCTCCCCCCATCTGCTCAGTTAAGTCATGAAAACTAAGTACAGTATCTAGAGTCCGATGTCTTACACATTCCTTAGCAGTCTGTTGCTATTTATATTTTGTACTGTAACATTAACAAAACATTAATTGAAGCCTTAATTACTAATTGTTCTATTAATTGCTCATTAATTTACATTAATACATTGCTCCTGAACTTAGACCTATATGAGACACAGTGAACTAATGCATATTCATGATGATTTCTGGTGTATTTTCTTGCTGCTTGCCAGGCTGCCATTATAAATAGCTATTTAATGACTTTCCTGATTAAAAAAATAAAATAAATGGCTTGATGGAATAACAGAAGTAGTAATGCTATGCAAATCGTATTTGTAGATACAGGAAATGGTGGAGGTCAATGATGTTAAAGGGAAATTTATGTTATTAAATTCACAGTTTTACTTTGCCTGCACTGTTGATGGACACTCAATTTTGCTTCAATTTTCTGTTATGTTTAATTAGTTGTCTGCAATTGTGACTTAGATAATCAAACCACATTTTATTAGTGATCAACGCAGAAATCTACAATGATGCTTAAAAGTTTGTGAAATACACTACCGGTCAAAGTGTTGGAACATTTCAGGTGTGCACCTCATTGGTCAGGGGTTCATGATACAGCTAGATAATGACCCAAAACATCAGTCCAAGCTCTGCCAGAACTGCCTCAGGAAAAAACATCAAGATGGTCAGCTTGAAAACATGGAGTGGAGCACATTCTCCAGACTTGAACTTAAAATGAGAAAGCAAAGCAAACCTACAAGTGCCAACATTTATGTGACGTTCTGCAGCAGATTTGTGAAGAACTGTCTGAAGAATGTTTGATGTCTATTGTAGAAAGAAAATAATGACTGGTAGTGCAAGTTGCATATTTATGCATATATTTGAACTAAAATGATTACTATGACCAGGTTATCACAAGTTCTACAAGTAGATAAAGAGAACCAAATTAAACAAATGAGATTAGACCTGCTTATTTATTTAGGAACATAATCCAGTATTACAAACTGCACCACTTTAGGTAATTCAAAAAGGTTGGTTTATTTCATCTTGCAATTGTGCATTTTTCCATTTACAAAAAATATACAAGGGAACGCATTAATACCAAAATTTATTTTTAGACAGACTCCAGTCCTGGAGAGCTTGTGTTTTAGCAAGGCTTCATTTCAGGCTGTCCATTTGCTCTGCTTGGCTTTGAAATCCAACTTACAAAGATAATCATACACATTAAACAGTGCGGCTAACTGCACATAGTTTATGAGGGGACGGGTTCAGTATGAAGCCCACAATTGGTGTGAGGTCCAGCTGATCCTCAGACATGCCTGGTGGAGGAGTAAAGCGGAAGTGTTGTAGGAGCGAGGTGAAAAGGAGAAAGAGCTCCATCCTCGCCAGACTCTCTCCCAGACACACCCTACGTCCTGAAAACAGAGTCGTTATACATCAACATACAGAATGAATTTGGAAAACCAGATCCATCAAAGAAATGTCAAAGTACCTGCAGAAAAGGCCATGAAGGCTTCACGCTTAATAAAATGTCCCCACTCATCAAGGAAGTGATCAGGATTGAAGGTGTTGGGGCTCTCCCACTCATTCTCATCCTTCAATACCGATGTTAAGAGAGGAAACACAGATGTACCCTGCAGAGAAGAGCCTGGGCTTCAATAGAAGGACTTCTGTGACAAGTTTCTATTGACGGTGGCCTAAAATGCCTTTTCAATCCATATTCTAAAGCTGGAATGCACATAGTGAGGTCATGTTTACTGAAGACATGATATACAGTTACTGTCTCTGTAATCCTCTGCTTTTTACAATTTTCATATGCATACAAAATTACATGCAAAAAATCAGCAGCAAGTCATGTAGGCATGCCAACGAAAATTGGATGGATGAATGATAACCAGGACAAAATGAAAAAAGTCAACCATAACCGAATGGTACAATAATTGAGGTTCCACTGTACTTCCAAAATGTGTGAAGATTTACATTTTCACAAACTAATGCAAAATATCAAAAAAGGACTGAACACCTCTTTGAAAATGCTGTCTATTCTGAATAAAATTGATCTGAAATTTGCCAATCACTGCATTCTGTTGTACATTTTATACAGCATCAGGATCTTTTTAGAACTGGGGATGTACATTTAAGTACCAGCTGGATCCAGTAAGTATTTTATGTGCTGATTCATAAGTGGAAGTTATTGATAAATAAGAAAAACCTGATGTGCTGTATAAATCCACATTTTTTGGGGGGAATTATTCATGCACTACATCCACCAGATGATGCAGATTTCTATGTTTGAAAAGATTTGAGTAAAAACGTAAAGGAAACCGTGAAGCAACAGATACTGGATATATCAAATATAAAAACTAAATACAAAAACATAAGCAGCGTGTAAATTTTTTAAAATCTTATTTTGTAATCATTTAATGGTTCAGGCTTTACGTTGTTAATATACACTTTTGTGGACTTTATTTCAGATCAACCAAACCTTCTTGATGAAGAAGCCCTGAAAGTGAACATCGCAAGTGGTGATGTGGGGTACACTTAGTGGTAAAATATTGGCAAATCTCTGGATTTCATGAATCACTGCATCAGTGTAAGACAAGTTCTTCCTGTCTTCCACCACCGGCTGACGAGCTCCAATCACCCTGTCAATCTCCTCCTGCACCCGGTCTAGAACACAAAACACTGAAGTCTCATCTTTACATGAAAAAATCTGTATAATGTTCATAAAATCATCTTCCAGTTTGTGTCATTATCTTTGGACTTCTGCAGTTTGAATTCTTACCCTGCTCATGAGGGTACTTGGCCATTAGTAGAAGACCCCAGCGCAGGGTGGTGCTTGATGTGTCAGTACCAGCAGCAAACAGGTTGGTGATTGTATTAATGAGGTTCTCTTCATTAAACAGAGTGTTAATTTCTCCAGTTCTCTGAACAACAAAACAGAATCAATCACCAGATAGCAAAGCTAAGACAACAGTGAGAAATTATCAGAGTAAACTGTGGTCTGAATAAGAGCCTTGTATTACAATGTGACTTATTAACCTACATGGACGAATCGTTGAAACTGTCCAGTTGGGTATTACTTTCAATTTACAGTTATTTCTTAAATATGTATGTACAGATCATAATAATAATTAGTATAATAATTATTCTACTTGTTTGTGATTTTTTAATTTATTTATAATCCATGGAGCCTTTAGCTAGATCACTCCAATATTAAAGAGACCCAACTATTCTTAAGGCTTGAGTAAAGCATTGTCATTAAGGTGCACAGCAAATCCTAGGAGTTGAAAACACTTTGAAATCCAAAAATGCATAATGTCTGCACATCTTCACATTAAAAAGCAAAAAAAAAAAAAAAAAAAAAAAAA
>BRDA01037056.1:0-11654 GCA_036984385.1 Crenuchus spilurus | reverse complement strand
AACTCACACTTAGCCCTGTTTATACCTCATATTTAGCCCTGTTTATACCTCACTTATCTGTGCTTATAACACACTTAGCCCTGTTTATACCTCACACAAAGCCCTGTTTATACCTCACTTATCTGCGCTTATAACTCACACTTAGCCCTGTTTATACCTCACACAAAACCCTGTTTATACCTCATGTTTAGCCCTGTTTATATCTCACACAAAGCGCTGTTCATACCTCACACTTATCTGTGCTTATAACTCACATTTAGCCCTGTTTATACCTCACATTTAGCCCTGTTTATACCTCACTTATCTGTGCTTATAACTTAGCCCTGTTTATACCTCACATTTAGTCATGTTTAAACCTCACACAAATTTCTGCTTATTCCTCACACAAAGCCCTGTTTATACCTCACTTATCTGTGCTTATAACTCACACTTAGCCCTGTTTATACCTCACATTTAGCCCTGTTTATACCTCACTTTTCTGTGATAATAACTCACACTAAGCCCTGTTTATACTTCACATTTAGCCCTGTTTATACCTAACACAAAGCCCTGTTTATATCTTACTTATCTGTGCTTATTACTCACACTTAGCCCTGTTTATACCACACTTATCTGTGCTTATAACTCACACTTAGCCCTGTTTATACCTCACATTTAGTCATGTTTAAACCTCACACAAAGTTCTGCTTATTCCTCACACAAAGCCCTGTTTATACCTCACTTATATGTGCTTATAACTCACACTTAGCCCTGTTTATACCTCACAATTAGCCCTGTTTGTGCTTATAACTCACACTAAGCCCTGTTTATACCTCACATTTAGCCCTGTTTATACCTCACATTTAGACCTGTTTATACCTAACACAAAGCCCTGTTTATACCTTACTTATCTGTGCTTATAACTCACATTTAGCCCTGTTTATACCTCACTTATCTGTGCTTATAACTCAAACTTAGCCCTGTTTATACCTCACATTTAGCCCTGTTTAAACCTCACTTATCTGTGCTTATAACTTACACTAAGCCCTGTTTATACCTCACATTTAGCCGTGTTTATACCTTACTTATCTGTGCTTATAACTCACACTAAGCCCTGTTTTTACCTCACACTTAGCCCTGTTTATACGTAACACAAAGCCCTGTTTATACCTCACTTATCTGTGCTTATAACTCACACTTAGCCCTGTTTATACCTCACATTTAGCCCTGTTTATACCTCACCTTTCTGTGATAATAACTCACACTAAGCCCTGTTTATACTTCACATTTAGCCCTGTTTATACATAACACAAAGCCCTGTTTATATCTTACTTATCTGTGCTTATTACTCACACTTAGCCCTGTTTATACCTCACATTTAGCCCTGTTTATACCTAACACAAAGCCCTGTTTATATCTTACTTATCTGTGCTTATTACTCACACTTAGCCCTGTTTATACCTCACAATTAGCCCTGTTTGTGCTTATAACTCACACTAAGCCCTGTTTATACCTCACATTTAGACCTGTTTATACTTCACATTTAGGCCTTTTTATACCTAACACAAAGCCCTGTTTATACCTTACTTATCTGTGCTTATAACTCACACTTAGCCCTGTTTATACCTCACACTTAGCCCTGTTTATACCTAACACAAAGCCCTGTTTATACCTCACTTATCTGTGCTTATAACTCACACTTAGCCCTGTTTATACCTCACATTTAGCCCTGTTTATACCTCACATTTAGCCCTGTTTAAACCTCACTTATCTGTGCTTATAACTTACACTAAGCCCTGTTTATACCTCACATTTAGCCCTGTTTATACTTCACATTTAGCCCTTTTTATACCTAACACAAAGCCCTGTTTATACCTTACTTATCTGTGCTTATAACTCACACTAAGCCCTGTTTTTACCTCACACTTAGCCCTGTTTATACCTCACATTTAGCCCTGTTTATACCTAACACAAAGCCCTGTTTATACCTTACTTATACGTGCTTATAACTCACACTTAGCCCTGTTTATACCTCACATTTAGCCCTGTTTATACCTCACATTTAGCCCTGTTTATACCTAACACAAAGCCCTGTTTATACCTTACTTATCTGTGCTTATAACTCACACTAAGCCCTGTTTATACCTCACATTTAGCCCTATTTATACCTCACATTTAGACCTGTTTATACCTAACACAAAGCCCTGTTTATACCTTACTTATCTGTGCTTATAACTCAGACTTAGCCCTGTTTATACCTCACATTTAGCCCTGTTTATACCTCAATTATCTGTGCTTATAACTTACACTTAGCCCTGTTTATACCTCACACAAAGCCCTGTTTATACCTCACTTATCTGTGCTTATAACTCACACTTAGCCTTGTTTATACCTCACATTTAGCCCTGTTTAAACCTCACTTATCTGTGCTTATAACTCACACTAAGCCCTGTTTATACCTCACATTTAGCCCTGTTTATACTTCACATTTAGCCCTTTTTATACCTAACACAAAGCCCTGTTTATATTTTACTTGTATGTGCTTATAACTCACACTTAGCCCTATTTATACCTCACATTTAGCCCTGTTTATACCTCACATTTAGCCCTGTTTATACCTAACACAAAGCCCTGTTTATACCTCACTTATCTGTGCTTATAACTCACACAAAGCCCTGTTTATACCTCACATTTAGCCCTGTCTATACCTCACTTATCTGTGCTTATAATTCACACTTAGCCTTGCTTATACCGCACACTATCCTTGCTTAGACCACACATTTCCTTGCTTATACCATACACTTAGTTTTACTTATGACACACACTTAGGATGGAGGGGGGCTCTAATAAGAATGGTAGTCCAGATAGGAGGGGCATATATGTCAAACATACATAGTTGGTCCACAAACATTACTTTCACTTTCAAAAAATATTTGGGACCCCACCCCTAGCAATGCTGCTTGTCCCACAACAGGAGATATCAATCAATCAAGAACACATAAACAGAATAAATATAAAAATGGAGACTCCTGTTGAAATCCTAAACATCCTGTAATTTCTGACTCAACCCCCTAACCTGACTGCTATATATGTTCTGTTTGACTGAATGCACTTCATCTACAACAATGAGCGCTCAAGGCTAAGTTGCTAAGCTGGCACGTTCCACTGTAGCCAAGCAAACGTTACAAAAGAGCCCACTCATTAGGACAAGGTGATATTGCGCACATGCCTTAGAAAGTATCACTGCAGTGACTAATATGGCTAATTTAAGGAATGCTGTGGGTGTTATTGGTGTGCTTTTATATTCACAGTCCCAGGCTGTAGCAGTAACGATGCTAAAACATAATGAATCCTTTATCATGGCTGAAATGAATAACTACCAGAGACAGTTATTCATCCTCACGTTTCATTTCAAGTTCCAAATCAGACTTCATTGAGGCTTCAGGTTCATTTCACGTTAATATGGGAGGTCCAGAATGTAATGTGATGTAATCCTGCCCAGAATCATCCTTATTTGACATCACCACTACAACTCAATCTGTAGTCTAAAAGGAGCTTAAGATAACATTGCCCAGGGGCTACACTATAAAATCCACTGAATTTCAGAGTTCAACATTATTGAGTTCAGGCATTTGAGCACAAGATAAAGAGTTCTGTTGCCACTATCTTTTACATGAGCCTTGATAAAAGAAAACATTATATATATAAATGAGAATTGTCTCATTGCTCCTGCGTTCATTATAGAAGGTAATTGGTCCACTGTAATGGACCACTCTCTGGACTGACATTAGTGGCCCGTGGGGCACCATTGTTATGTCATTGGGAAGTGCATTCTCAGTACACCTTCACTACACCAAAGCAAAGTAGGTTCTTCAGCGCGGACCATGGGTATGTCAAACTGTAGAGAGTTTCTCAACCGGAACCAGTTCAAGAACCTTCTTTTTTGTTCTTTTGGTGGAAAAGTGCTTTGTGATGTTCTGGGCCAAGATCATTGCAAGCCAGACATGGTCTCAATATTCTGATATAACAATATGTATATTTAGTTATCAGTTTAAGAACCGGTGCTGCCTGCAAAGCTAACATTGCTAACTAAAGACAAGAACGTGTACGTCATCCAAATAGACCAGGAGTCAAGCTACATCACCAGAACTTCTGTCAACCTCCTCAAATCTCATCCACATCTTAATAAAGGTCTCACAGGCCAGTGGATGTGGTTTTGGACTCAGTGTGACTTACTGTGAGCTTTAGTAAATGACAAAAACTTGTGTAGCTGAATGTTGCATCAGCCATCTTGGACTAGGTTGTAGCAGAGTGTAAAAACCATCATCATGGACATCAAGGATGTGATGGGACTGATGTCCAAAAGGGCATAATAATAGGTTGTTGGCATAAGGGCATAATAATTGGTGATGCAGTTTTTAGACAAAGTCTGGAATAACTTACATGAATTCTAGGTTGTGAGCATTATTAGCCTCACAGCTCAACTTTTAAATGAAAGAATTTGGACTCCATCTATTTCTTGGCTGACTGACCTTTTTTTTGCCCATTTTATCCCCTTCCCAGTGTGGTACTAGCCAATTAACCTGTTCTATCATCACTTTGCAATGTCCCTGACTCTAGGAGGGTGAAGACAAGCACAAGCCTCCTCCGTTGTGTGTGATGCAGCCACCACCTCTTTTCTAACTACCGCTGATACACCGTCACTGGGGAGCCAACGCGCTTGGAGGAACGCTCAGGATTCCCAGCTCTGAATGGACCAATCAGTAGACGCCTGACCCAGCAGACATTACAATGTGAGCGTGATGGGGAGAGTGAGAGCGCCATCTACCCACCCAGAGAGAGCACTGACAATTTTTGCTCTCTTGGGCACCGGCTGTTGATGGCAAACAGCACGACCGGGATTCAAACTCGTGATACTCTGGTCATAGTGTCAGCGTCTTAGCCTGCTGAGCCACTCGGGGCCCTTGACGGACTAAATTTGATTTCTGTGGAAAATACATAAATAAATTTCTGTATCATCCGCACCTTTAAGCTCAGGATGATGAGGAGACAATAAGTGAGGTCAGGCAAAGAACGATCACAGTCACAGCAAATTTATCCACACTCCTCTACATCTGCGTCAATATGATTCAGAACTGAACTGATTCTCCAACTGGAGAAATTCTTGAACTCCAGCTGGAATAATTCTGAAACTCCAATTGGAGTGATTTGTAAACCCAGATGCACTGACTGTGGAATTCTACTTATAATTAGTTGGAGATAAAATTCCAATAGGAGTGATTTCAAAACTCATACTGAATTGATTCTAGACTTCCGGTTATGATCAGTCTCCAACACCACTCAGACCTATTTTAGAATTCCAGTTGGACTCATTCTAAAACTGCAGCTGGAGTGACTCTCGAGCGTCAGTTTGAGTGGTCGTAGAATTGCAGCATGAGTGGCCCTGGAACTCTAAGCTTCAGTGATTCTAGAATTCCAGCTGCCGTGATTATGGAGCTTCAGACAAAGTGATTCTAGAATTACAACAGCAGTGAATTTGTGACTCCAGCTGGTGTGATTCCAAAATTACAGTAGGAGTGGCTCTAGAATGGCAGGTGGAGTGACTGTAGAATTATAATAGCAGTGACTTTTGAAACTCCAACTGGTGTCATTCTGAATTTACAATAAGAATGGCACTGGAACTCTAGATCGAACGATTCTGGAATTCCAGCTGGAGTGATTCTTGCACTGATTCTAGAATTACCACAGCAGTGACTTTGGAACTCCAATCGGTGTGATTCTGTAATTACAATAGCAGTGATATAGAACTCCAATTGGAGTGGTTCTAGAATTACACTATGAGTGGCTCTGAAACTCTAGCAAGAGTGATTCTAGAATGATGGATGCAGTGATTCTGGAAGTTCAATTGGCATCATTCTAGAACTACAGTACGAGAGAGTCTCTGGAACTCTAGGTGAAGTGATTCCAAAATTGCAGCTGGCGTGATTCTAGAACTGCAGTATGAATGGCTCTGGAACTCTAGCCGGAGCGATTCTAGAATTCCAGCTGCAGCGACTGTAGAATTAATAGAGTGTTAGTGATTTTGGAACATCAGCTGGAGTGATTCTTAGGTTCCAGGAGGAACCTTTCTGGAACTCTCATTTGAGTGATTCTAGAATTTCAGTAGAGATGATCTTTGAACTCCATCTGACATGATTCTAGAATTCCAGGAGGAGTGACTACAGAACACTGGTGTAATTGTAGTTACAGTGAATCTAGCATTCCCATAGGAGTGACCCTTATGCTCCAGTTGGAGTGATTGTAATATTTCTGGGTGGAGCAGAATTACAGAGATATCGATTCTAGAGTCTTGTTCAGCTGAATCACCTCACCACAAGAAGTTGCACAAATGATCTGTCAAATATCAAGAATATCGACTGAAATTTCTCGAGCAGCAAATCATGGCATTCCAGTATGCGCACACACACACACAGACACAGACACACACACACACACACACACACACACCCCTCTAGTGCTTCGGCTTGGCTGATCAGTGGAAGCATCTGGCTTCTCACAGTTAGGGTTACCATCAGATCTGCACTTGCGATTATGGTGAAACTTGATCTAGAGCCTTACCAACGAAAGAGGAGGCTTCAGGCTTGCAGGCCTCCTCTTAGCTCCTTCTGTCCGTCTGTCTGTCTGTCTGTATGCAAGTCTGCTGAAGCTCAGAGTAGAAAAAAGAAAAGATCTGCAGAGTGACAGCCCTGTGGTGCTTAAAAGAGTCTCTTCAGACACTCTCCTCCTGTGGGACATCCATCACTGCTCTTCCTCACATCTTCTGAAGCTCTGAGGCACATCCAGCGAAACACAGCATCCGTCCCAGTCAGTGGTGACCCGACCCGCTCCCCCTGCGGAGTCTGCAGTGACAGCTTGCTAGTTTCTAGACCTCGACATCCTCACCTGCCAGTCCAGGCAAACACGTCCGGCACTCCGAGAATGCCTTTAATATCTCCGGCGCCCCAGTGTATCCAGTCAGAATCCTGAACCAGAAGCGGAGAACCAATCCAGTCAGAGAGACACCGGTGCCTTAGAACATCATTTTCTGATTGGTGTGCATTGTGCTTGTGTCTAAGGCTGATGAAGATATCAAGCAAGGAGCTGAAGGAGCAGTTAATAAATGATTAATCAGTCTACCTTGCATGAATATTTCAAAAGCAGCAACTCATTAGAAACCAGTTGGTTGGCAGAAGCTGAAGTGGGAGTTAATCAAACAAAAGAAGAAGAGGAGGAGGAGGAGGAAGAAAGAAAAGCACCCCTCCAGAATCCCTAGTAGCACATGGTAGAGGAGCTCAGTCCTGAGCTGGGTCTATCTCCAGGCACGCCTCCTGCACCCTCCCCGGGTTGGGTTGAGGCAGCCCAGCCTCGTGTGGCTCGCGCCTCGCTGCCTCCTCGCCTCCGGATCTCTCCGAAACCTCCTCCAGCTGGAGCTCAGTCCCAGCACAGCGTAAAGCAGCCCTCATCTTCTCACTCCCCCTCTCCTGTCGTTTTCTTTTCTCCTCTCTTTAGATCCCCTCGCTGCTCGTACTCCGCACTCAAACGCTGCTGCTGCTGCTTCAGGAACTTACGGAGCTCTGAACATGCTGCCCGATGCAGAGGAGCGCGTGTGGGCGCGGCGTCATCATCATCGTCGCCGTCGTAGGTAAAGCGATGAAGAGTGTGCCGTGTGTGTGCGCGCTCGCGATTGGACCGACTGGAGAGGTGTGTGTGTATATGAGCACACTCATTCTACAGAGGGGAGGGTGCGAGCTTTTGGGGAGCACGCGCGTTGGGGCGGTGGGTGCGTGAAGGGGGGGCAGTGGAGCTTGTGTGTGTATGTGTGTGTGATTCTTGGAAGATGGAGAGGATGAGAAAGGACTTCCTATTACAGCACACACACACACACACACACACACTTGTTTCTGTAAATTGTGGGGACATTACATACACCTCCATTCATTTCCTGGACATCTTAACCATCACATATTACAAGCCCTAATGCCAACATAACCCTAAACCTAGTGTCACCAACCCTATCCCTAACCCCAACCCTAAACATTCCTAACCTAACTTTACCCTAAACTAAACATAACCTAACCCTAACCTAAACATAACCTAACCCTAGCCTTAACCTTACCTTATCCATAACCTAACATCACCCTAACACTAACCTTAACCTTCCCTTAACCACAATGTAAACATAACCTTGCCTTAACCATAACTTAAACTTAACCTTACCATAAACCTCACATCACCCTAACCCTAACCTTACCTTAACCATAACCTAAACTTAACCTTACCCTAAACCTAACATCACCCTAACCCTAACCTTCCCTTAACCACAATGTAAACATAACCTTACCTTAACCATAACTTAAACTTAACCTTACCCTAAACCTAACATCACCCTAACCCTAACCTTCCTTTAACCATAACCTAAACTTAACCTTACCCTAAACCTAACATCACCCTAACCTTAACCTTCCCTTAACCATAACCTAAACTTAACCTTACCCTAAACCTAACATCACCCTAACCCTAACCTTCCTTTAACCATAACCTAAACTTAACCTTACCCTAAACCTAACATCACCCTAACCTTAACCTTCCCTTAACCATAACCTAAACTTAACCTTTCCTTAACCATAACCTAAACTTAACCTTACCCTAAACCTAACATCATCCTAACCCTAACCATAACCTTCCCTTAACTATAACCTAAACTTAACTTTACCCTAAACCTAACATCACCCTAACCTTCCCTTAACCATAACCTAAACTTAACCTTACCCTAAACTTAACATCACCCTAACCTTAACCTTCCCTTAACCATAACCTAAACTTAACCTTACCCTAAACCTAACATCACCCTAACCTTAACCTTCACCATAACCTAAAATTAACCTTTCCTTAACCATAACCTAAACTTAACCTTAACCTAACATCACCCTAACCCTAAAACCTAACCATAACCTTAACCTTCCCTTAACTATAACCTAAACTTAACCTTACATCACTCTAACCCTAACCTTAACCTTCCCTTAACTATAACCTAAACTTAACCTTACCCTAAACCTGACATCACCCTAACCTTAACCTTCCCTTAACCATAACCTAAACTTAACCTTTCCTTAACCATAACCTAAACTTAACCTTAACCTAAACCTTACATCACCCTAACCCTAAAACCTAACCATAACCCTTACCTTCCCTTAACTATAACCTAAACTTAACCTTACCCTAAACCTAACATCACCCTAACCCTAACCATAACCTTCCCTTAACTATAACCTAAACTTAACCTTACCCTAAACCTAACATCACCCTAACCCTAACCTTCCCTTAACCATAACCTAAACTTAGCCTTACCCTAAACCTAACATCACCCTAACCCTAACCTTAACCTTCCCTTAACCATAACCTAAACTTAACCTTTCCTTAACCATAACCTAAACTTAACCTTAACCTAAACCTAACATCACCCTAACCCTAAAACCTAACCATAACCTTAACCTTCCCTCAACTATAACCTAAACTTAACCTTATCCTAAACCTAACATCACCCTAACCCTAACCTTCCCTTAACTATAACCTAAACTTAACCTTACCCTAAACCTGACATCACCTTAACCCTAATCTTAACCTTCCCTTAACCATAACCTAAACTTAACCTTTCCTAACACTAAAACATGTCTTCACCATACAATGTAATGACTTGGGTTGCGGCAACCAGTTTAGAAGAAGATGACTGTTTGTACAGGACTCAGTCCCCACAACATGGCATAAACGTGATACACACATCCCATAGCATGCAGTGCTGGGAATTCCACCATCTCCTATAGCCAGATGTTGAGCTTTAAGCTGTTTGACATCAGTGTGTGGTTTCACATCTTGTTCTGTGGCGATTCTGCACCCCTATGACAAAGAGCAGTATCATCCCACTTCTGACACCAAATACAGCAGCAATGAAATGTACATCAGCGGGGCCAGCAGTTTGCAAAACCATTATGGGCAAAGGACACAATTTGTCTGATGTCCACGAGGGCATGATAAGATAGAAACTGGTAACTTTGTGGGAAGTTCGAGAGCTGTCGTAGTGAAGGTGCACAGAGATTGGACTTCTTGTACACGGAGTGCCTCCAAACTGCATACCAGTGGTGACACACAGGCCACTGATGCAACTGGGGAATGACGACTCACAGGAGCAACAGAATGAACACATTTTACTCCAGAAATTTTCAGATTTAATCTGTAGGTAAAGATTATCGTCTCTTTACTGGAACACAGATATGTGTCAGCCTCCTACCAGGCTGGTCTGCAGCAGACAGTGAAGTAAAGCCTCCTCCCCATCACAGCCTTCAGCAGCTCCGACGTGTTAAAACTGGAGGAGGGCTTTTTTATGCTCAACATCTTCAAGCTTAAAATGCTCAGGACATGATGCAAGCTGATACTTCCATCACTCGCTCCTAAAACAACCTGTGTCGCACACGCATGTCCTTCTATAAACGCCGCGTTCCTATACGAACAGCTGAGGCTCTCAGTCTCATTTCAATCTGGCACAGAAGTTCATTAAAAACCCACCAGAAGACTCGCTTCATCTTGGACCTCTAGCCCGCCTACGTTACAACAGAACTGTTCTGAAGGTGGTGTTTTATTAAAATCTACTGTACACTGTGTGTGTGTCTCTCTCATTCTCTCTGCCTCCATAAGGCCAAAGCACTTTATTCCTGGAACAGAGAGAGAGAGAGAGAGAGAGAGAGAGAGAGAGAGAAAGGAAGAGAAGAAGGGAAAAAACAGATGGAGGGACACGGGGAGGAAAAATGTCTTAAAGAGTGCCATGTGAGAACTTTTTAACCCACTGCAATAAGGCTCTACACCTAGTCTCCTACTGCATCTATCCATCCATTCATCCATCCATCTGAGAGAGAAAGTGAAGGATTGAAGATTTGTGGAGAAAGATGGACGTTTGTAAGTACATGCATGTATTTCTCCCAAAAGTATTGGGACACATGCTCAAACCATCCAGGGGAGTTTTTTTACTACACTGTGGAGAATTGCTGTGAGGATTTGACTGCATTCAGCAGTCAATGAGCTCAGGGTCAGGATGTTGGATCATTAACTCCACCTCATCCACCAACTCGTCCCAGAAGTACTGTATGGAGCAGAGAACACCGTGCCAACAGGTTCATGTTTGGTCCCATTTTACTGGTAGTACTTCTCTACAGGAGGAGACGAGCTGTGTGTGCATCTGTACATTAACTTAGTGTCGCTGAATGCATTCACTAGAAGGGTGTCCACAAACATTTGGACATGTTGTGTATGTGTGCATAAAGAGGGAGAGAGGGAGGGATGAGAAACAGTGGGAGAGAGAGGGAGATGAGAATGAAAGAGAGAGAGAGAGCACTCTGGAGATGCTGCCTGTTTAGACTTATATTAGAGGTTTGTGTGTGTGTGTGTGTGTGTGTGTGTGTGTGTGTGTGTGTGTGTATTGTTCTCCTGCTGAAGAACCCGTCATTGTGGTGCTGGTACGGTCCAGAGCTGAGCTCAAACAGCCGGCGGAGCAGACCAAAGCTGAGCACAGAGGGGGAGGACGGCACAAGGACTTACTGTTTCCATGACAACACAAGCCTGCAGCTCCAGTATTATGACCATCGTCC